>JBBJLS010088446.1:0-22775 GCA_037577275.1 Bryconaethiops microstoma
ACTGTTTCAGCACTTAATAGCTCCTTAAATATCTAACACTGGTCTGGAGATCCACATTATCATTATAATTATAATTACATTATGTAGCTTTTTCGTAGGTCAGTAGTGATGAATAATAAACGACATTTTCTGGTTAACAAAGGCTCGAATGGTGAACACACTGTAAACATATTTCTTAGTAAAGAATATTAGGTGTATCTTCAGTGAATATAAAATGAGTAGCATGCAAAGGCAGAAAGTCCGCGTGTGCAAATGACAAAAATAAAAAAATCTGGGATTCATTCCAGTCTGACCAGAATGTCCACCAGTTAAACAGACCCCACGGAAACTCACCTTTAAAAAAAAATTAAGAAAAAAAAAGAGAACGACCATAATCTAACGTTCACACGTCCCCACTGACTGAACTGTGGGCGTGTGAAAAGGAAGTGAGAGGGGGAAAGAGGGATGAAAACGAGAGCGCGCTCTTGATAAAGATTTCAGCAGTATAGTGCTGGCGGTTGTTAACGAGTGCAGGCCCGATCCATGAGCTCTAAAAAGGAGTTAAATGCCAGTTGCTGTGGCTGATCCCTGTGTGAAATGTCAGAGCGGAGAGACCCCCGCAGCTCCATCTCTCTCTCCATCCCTCCCTCCCTCCTTTGCTCTCTGAGGAGGGATGAAAGCCGGGCAGAAACTCGCGCCTGGCTGACCTTTCAGCAGGCTCTGACCTTTGGGCCGAGGGAGGAGCCTTTCAGGGCGTTTGATGCTTCTACTCTTCCTCTTCCTCCTCATCTGCCACCCGGTGCGCTTATTTATGAGCGGAGTATGTCTCCCTCGTTACACTTTTTCTCCCGCTGCCTTTCATTCTCCTCCTGCTCCGCCGGCTGCTTATCTGCCTGAGTAAGACGGCCGGCATTCTGGAGATGATGGGGCTCCCTCTTTTGGAGCAGCGGCATAAAATAGAGGGAGAAAAAAAGCAGGAGGCGGAAAAAAGCAGCATCTCAAACAGGAATTTACAGCCTTTTCAAGTAAAAATATGCACTTATAGTGCACACAATGTATGTCAAATTCATAAAATGTATTATTATTAAGATTATTATTATTAGTAGTAGTAGTAGTAGTAATAGTAGTAGTAATATTCCTTTGTTGTAATGGATTTCTTCTAATTTGAACTTCTTATCTAATCTTCTAAACTAATTGGATCACTATCTGAATAGAAATATATTTTTCCAAAAAAATTTTAAATTATGACATTTATTGAAGAAAAAAACAACAACTGCCTGAAAAAGTAACTCACCCCCTCAGTTACTCAGTCAATAAATTAATTCGATATTCAGGATCAGTTAGACTAGACGCAGTTACTGCCAAACATGAAATCTAAACATCATTTAAAACGTCTTTTCAGCGATGTAAAGTAGGCTAAAGCAGCAGACCCGCATTACTGAAGCACATCAGTCTGGAAAAGGTCACAAATATATTTCTAAGACTCTCGGACACGGTGAGAGCCGCCGTCTCCAAGTGGAAAAAATATATAATAGTGGTGAATCTTCCCAGAAGTGGCGAACCTGAAGTTCCTCAGAACCCAGACGAACATCTGAGGAACCGCAGCCAAAAGGGAAAATAACCCACGTTTCCCAAATTAGACACCGACGGCACCTTTACGGCCTTTTATAATAAGATTCTGTGGACTGATGAGTCAGAAGTGGAAGACAGGGTTCCATTATGTCCAACACAATGTTCCACAAGAGGAACATCATACCAACAGTCAAACCAGAATATCAGCAGTTACCATGACGATAGTGTGGTGGTGTAGATGCTTTGGTGTTTCAGGGTCTGGGTGCTGTGGATCCCAGTTATGGGAAACGTTTGGTTGCAGGTGTTGCTTTTGGCATAACCAGTTAAGTTTTGGTGGGGGAGGGGCATTACTTTTGCACACCGAGAATATAAGTTTAGCTAAGTGTAAATGAAACAGTTATTTACGATCAATGATTAAAAGACCATGTTTTCATGTCTTATATTGTTTAATTTTTGCGTTTATCTCTTTCATTGTGATATATTGCAGGATATATTGCAAACTATGATATAATTGATAATAATATATATTTATGTATCTATTATATATATATATATATATATATATATATATACACTATGCAAATGACATGATTTGTTGATTTTACACAAATATTTTATGACACATTGTGTAAGAACAGAGATAATCAAGCAGTGAATGAATTATCATGAATTATGTCGTGTTTTAGAGCTGCTTATTTGTGATTTATGGTCATTTTTTCATTTTTGATTGTGTAATCAGACCCACAAAAGCTGTAATCAGGCCCTGCTGAGTCTCACTGTGGGGGCATTTAGTTGGTTCTGAATCTTAGTGATCGTTCAGATGGTTTATTCAGAATATCTGTTTTTCTAATCATTTCCACGCCCTAATCAATCATTTCCACAGCCTAATCAATCATTTCCACACCCTAATCAATCATTTCCACAGCCTAATCAATCATTTCCACACCCTAGTCATTGGTGTGTGATTTATGTCCCTAATTTCACTGCTCAGTCTGGTGTGTGCATGTGATTCCTGTAAAACATACAGATAAAACATACAGATGTGTAGAAATCAAATGCTTCCACACACACTCCAGATATTGCTGTTTGGGGGGGCATTCAGAGTGCAATATGTGTGTGTGTACGTGTGTGTGTGTGTGTGCTGGGGGTCACAGCTGGGTGGGTGCTGCAGTTTAAATGTCATCCTGGTAGGGATTCTCCACCACAGCCATTTTCACACAAACACACACACACACACACACACACACATACAAGCTTACTCACATAAGACAACAGAAGAAAAAAGAAGAGAAAAGAAGGGGAGAGGAGAGGAGAGACGAAACGAGACGAGACGAAAAGACAAGAGCAGAGAATAGAAGAGAAGAAGTGCTGGAGGGAGAATGGTGTAATCGAGTGGTTTATTTTCTCAGATAAATCTTTAAAGCGCTTTGGCTGCACTGTAACTCAATATGGTCATGCCAATAATGATGTGATGAATTTAGAGAGAGAGAGGGAGAGAGAAAGAGAGAGACAGTGTGAGATAGAGCAAGAGAGAGAGAATGAGAGAGAGACAGAGAGAGAGAGAGGGAGAGAGAGAGATAATGAGAGCGAGAGAGAGATAGTGTGTGTGTGTGTGTGTGTGTGAGAGAGATAGTGAGAGAGAGAGAGATAGTGTGAGAGAAAGAGAGAAAAAGAGAGAGAGACAGAGAGAGAGAGAGCAAGAGAGAGATGGTGAGAGAGAGAGAGAGATAATGAGAGAGAGAGAGAGACAGAGAGAGAGAGAGAGACAGAGAGAGAGAGATAGTGAGAGATAATGAGAGAGAGAGAGAGAGAGAGAGAGAGAGAGAGAGAGAGAGAGACACTCAAGGTTATTACATCTCAAAAGCTCAGCACCTCATTTCCCGAACACCCCTGCAGTAGTTATTAGTAGAACAGGGTCGTCTTCTGCTCTCGCAGTGATAATAACTGCTGGTGCGAGAGGATGAAACGGATGTTCTACCTCCTAAATCTACTGTTATTTTTTATCACTTAGACTCATTCCGTGATCTCCAAAGATTTATCTGGTGAACCACTTCAGCAACACTAGTCCCTCTCCTGAGTCTTGGTTCTTTCCAGTGGTTCTTCTCAATGCTTATAGAGAGTTTCTTCTTTTGAATATTGGTTCCTCTTGGTGTTTCTTCCCAAAGCTCTAAGAGAGTTTTGCCTTTTGAGACTTGGTTCCTCTCAGATGTTCTTTCCAACGCTCTTAAAAAGTTCCTACTTTTGATTCCTGGTTCTCTTCAGTGGTTCTTCCCAAAGCGAGTTTTAAAGGGAGTGTTCCACCTTTTGGGTATAGGTTCCTTTTCAGTGGTTCCTACTAATGATTTTGCAGTTTTTCTCCCTTTGAGTCTTAGTTTCTGTAAGTGATTCTCCTTCACATTCTTATAGATTTGTTTCTTCTGAGTCTTTGCACCTCTCAGTATTTCTCCTTCATCATCTTTGAGATTTATTTCTGAGTCTTGGTTCCTCTCAGTGGTTCTTCCTCATCCTCTAAAAGAGTAGGGACTTGGACGTGGATCTGTTATCCTTGGTATACAGTGGTGCTTGAAAGTTGGACAGATATGTAATATTGGATCAATTTCATCAATAAATGAATGACACTTTTTTGTGCACAGGCGCAAGCCTTACTGCAGCGTGTTGTGACTGGTCCGTGTCTGGTATTCATATTTTAGTGTTTTTAGTGGTTTTATTTATTTATTTATTTATTTATTTATTTTTATTTTTATTTTTTTTCCCCCAACTGTCAACAGTTAACTCGGTTTATTTAGTATTAGTAAGCTGTGCCCTCTCTAATCATGTAGGTAGAGAGAGTTATCTCAACATTTCTTCTGTGTACAAGTCTTTGTTTCGGCTGGCACATTGCTAATGCTAATGCTAGACCTGGTCTTTGTCTTCACGCGCGACCAGCTGATCTCGCTGAGGCCGGCTGATCCGGAGCACAGAGCGGTCCTCTCGGACATCCCCGCGGAGTTACGGAGGGGAAAGACCAAGAGAGGATGCCGTGGTGGAGCAAAGTTGCGTGGGAAAAGAGCAGCGAGGAATGGGAAACAGCCTGGTGAGCAGAGAAGGAGATACAAACCATACATCCCATCTGTTCTTATGGGCAACGTGAGGTCACTGGACAACAAAATAAACAATTTCCTCCGGGATAAATAAAGTTTTCTGATTCTGAAGATGTGTAGAGGCATGGGAGTGAGGCAATTAGCAGTGCAGTTCTTAATGAGCATGAGCTCAAGTGCCTTACTAGCTTTGTGGGTTGGAGGACTGCAGACCCAGTTGAGGTCAAAAGAGTAAATCAGTGACATAAATTCAGCAGGTTTGAAATTATAAAGGTGAATATTCAGATTGCCTAGAATGAGTAGTGGACAGTCATAGTCAGGAATAACAGAACTAGTGTGTCCAAAAAAGTTAATCCCCAAATGTCCAGGTGGATGGTATGCAGCCATTACAGAGAGTTTAACAAGAGCAGATATCAGGATAGCATTGTATTGAAAAACGCAATAGTGGTAAAAATTTCCATTTAATGAATTGTCTATTCCACCTCCTCATTCAGACAAATGAGAAGTATGCGAGAGACTGTTACGCCCCTGAAAGGATGGGGAGAAAAGATCACAAGAGTGATAAAGTGGTGTTTCCTCACCGATAACTCTTACTCAAGTGATATTCAAACATGAACACCAGATTTTATAATAATAATACACATTTTCAATTGCTTGTGAAAGCATGTTGCAGTCCTTCTTGTGCACAGCCGATGCTGGAGGGAATAGAAGGCAAACATTTCAAAACATAGCAAGATACGGAATAACAACACATTTACATTTCTATCACAAAAAGACAAATCAGTCAGTTACTTACTTTGAAAGGCAAACAGAAATATATATTACTAATAATGTTTGTTCCACTCTAGGTGCTTTGAACATGCCATAAATCAGTAACAGCTGGCTGCTTTCACAATTTATGCATATTTGTTTAGTGCAGATGTGGCTAACCCAATGTCACGATATTAACTGCTCAGATTACATAAAACATCGGACATGGAAGCAATGGTTATTAAGGCTGTGGTTGCAACCCCACATGCAAATTGCTCTAAAACAAAAGAGTGTTCAGCCATTTCCAATTACAAACATACATACGCAAACACATGAAATGGCGGCGACATCTGGCAAAACGCTATTAGTTATCAGTCCCCGTTCACGCATTTCACACTCCAATAAGTTTCTTTAAACCATAATTGTATGCATTCCCTCCAACTTTTTAAATGTACATACTAACTACCACTAGGATAAACTTACATATGTTTTCACATTTCCAATATACCTGAAAGGATGGGGAGAAAAGATCACAAGACTGATAAAGTGGTGCTTCCTCACGATAACTTTTACTCGAGAGGAAAATGCCGAGAATCCCCCAATTACGTGAGTAGTGACAAGAGCAATCGATTGCAGATCACCAGATCCAGCCCACTTTGCTGATCGCTGAAAATTGGATCATGAAACATTTTTAAAATAAAGAATGAAATAAATAACAGCTTATTATAACCATTTTAACCCTATTGAACAACAATATAAATTTTTGCCATCTTTTTAAATCTTAATAGAGGATATTTACACAACCATTATGACTACCCTCTTTTCAAATCAAATTGCATTGTAATTTTAACTTGTCAAAGGAGGAGAGCTGTTAGAGAGTGCAGTTGGGGCAGCTTTGTTTTCTGGCCAAGTCCAGGTTTCAGTGAGCTCAAATACATAAAAGGATAGCTGGTTGAAGTCAGCTTTATTGATGGTGGACTGACCATTCCATAACCCCACAGACAAGGGTGGAATAGGAGAAGCTGAATATTGTAGTGGCCTCAGGTAGGTAGAGCTATTTTTAGGTAGTGATAGCGTTTGTGGATACCAGTGATGACAGGAATATAGTAAAAGTATATAGCCTATTTAGAGTAGTGGAAGAGTAGTAGAGTAGACTGACCCAGTGGACTATTCATCAATATTTCAGGCCATAAAAGGCCAGTAAGCTACCGTGTGTAGTGTCTTTCAGGGGGCTTTGGCACTATGGTGGCCTCTACAGGTTGCTAAAGATGCTAGATTTCAAAGTTCTATGAGTTTGAAACCAGTTTGTGGATGTGTAAGTGTAAAGTGTCCATTTGTCATCTGTGAACACACCACAGCACAAAATTGTGTTTGATTGCCAGGTCTTGCAAGGCAATCAAATAATCATCACCTGGCTTCTGGCCCAAACATACAACTTCATATTTGTTAGTCAAGCAGTCAACTATCTCTCAAGCCTGGCGATGAGTGACTACATTAACCATGGAAGTTTCTGTTTTTTGATGGCATTTTTCCAGGAATTCCCAGGGTGTGCTCCTAATGCTCTGGTCTTGGCAAGATGATGGCTTCATCATTGCCAATTTGTCTTTTGACCTTTTTCCAGTGAGTTCTCGTTCCATGGTTGGTAACAAGCTTGTCACAGGTCAGGAAGATTTCCCTAGGCTTGACTTTTTTCCCTCTGGCATTCTTCATGAAATTCTGCTTCCATAAAAGAAAGTGAGAGATGAAACGGAAAAGACTACAGACACTACCTCTGCATACTGACTCATCCTTGGTCCTAATTTATATTGCGGTGCAAGAATGGAGTTGTGTTCCCTGACAATATATACTCCTGCTTGAGTCTGACTTTCATGGTGGAAGTTAAAGCGATCTACGTAGACCTTTGGGAGGTCACAGCAGACATTCTCATCGTAGAAATGGTCATTTAAAGGCAATGATGGCTGCAGGCTCAGTGGATTTATCCTCACAATCACAGCGCTGACACTCATGACATTTTATGGTTTTGAGCATGTCTCACATCGACCTCATAGCCTTAGAGAGGCATCATACATGCCTCCATACTGCCTCCTCTAAGGCACTGACTGTTCAGGAAGGTAACAGGTTGGTGTGATGTTTTATGATGACCTTCTGGCCTCTGTTATAACTGCAAAAATGTTCCATGGACCACACCATGGCAAGCAGTGCTTTTCACAATCAGTAAACTTTAGTTTGACGTTACTGAGTGACCTACTAGTGCATTCAACCACACACTTGTCTTTGTCATACTTTTGGGAGAGAGTCGCACTGAGACAAAGTTGTGGAAAACTGGCCTCCAGGAAGAATTCCTTATTCAGACAGGGGACTGTCTGAATATTGTTTCAGCTTCTTGAAAGTGGCTTCTTAAGGAGTACTCCAGACAAAGCTCTGGTCCATATGGAGCAGCTGTTTTCACTTACCCATAGAAGGATAGCCTAGCTAGCTTCTATGGAGGACATATGAGGCTAATAGCCTCTTTAAGAAACTGTTTAGCATTAGATTGTGCATATGAGCTCTTATCTCTACCCTCCTGATGGTGTTCTTGGTGGTATCCGCCATTACAGTGATTGTTCCTTCAACCCTTTATGAGCATTTGTGGTTGCAGCAGTGATGGTAGTCACCGCTATCTTTTGAACGACGTTGGGGTTGGTGGTTATCACCTCCTTTGAACAGATCATTTCACCATCTTATTGCTTCATTATTATGTTTGGATAAGTGTCCCTGAGTGGCACTGGAACAAGAATGGGAAAAGGGACCGCAAACCCTTCTAGCTCTACTGGAACATCTTCACTATATTGAAATGTGCAGTACAAGCACCCAAGGATTATCCTGTTTCTTATCACCAGAGCAGACCACCATTTTTCTGAGCTATTTGTGGCATCTTTCAGATGTCGCACATGGAGGCATTACTTTGCCAGGTGAAAAGAGTGACATGAATCTGTATGCACAGATGAAGGTTATGCAAGAACAGGAACTTAAAGTTTTCTCTGAAGCAGGGTCCAATTCTTCCTCATCCATTCTATAAACACATGAACGGACCTGGAAGTTATTTTCCAAATAAGTGACAGAGATTTACTTTCTGTCACTAAGTGGAGTGAGGCAAAGAGACAACATTTGATTTTGTGAATATAATCTAATTTATACTGATTTTCCCATTGAAATGCAAGAAACATCTGAGTAACATCAGCTACTTGTTGAATGAAGGAAACCTCCTCTCACAGTTTTCCGTAGAGTACTGTTGGGAAGATGTATAAGTTGGCTAACAATCTCAGGGAGAGAGAGGTGCCTGTTCCTAACAGATAAAGTAATGCACAAGAGTCACTAGGTAAGACCCTTTATGAATAATGCCAGATGGCTATTGGGTGTAGTTGTACCTGAAACTATTACTGCGCTTGGATACAAGAGTGGCAACAAAAAAGTAGTGCAGTATAGCACAGCACACAAGCCATAATAATAATAATAATAATAATAATAATAATAATAATACAATTTATTTATAGAGCGCTTTTAAAGGTACTAAAACATGCATAACAAGACTCTGTGATGTCAAATGTAAATGAATTAGTACAAGTGTTACAATGTGATAAAACACTGACAGGACCCAAATTGGAATGCCTCTCGAGTTGTTCCACAACGCAGCGTTGGATTCTGGTCTGAAGAACAATGTAGCAGAACATTTGGTGAAGTTCGACTCCATTAATTATTGCCATAAACAAAGCAAATAATAATGGTATTCTCTGCAGTACCTTTAGTAATGCAAAAATAGGATTATACACAGGGTATAGAGATTCACTGTTACACTGTCCAAATAGCTTCTGCTAATTATTACTGCAAAGAACTAAACAACATCTGTATTCTAATGCCTCCACAAAACTTTTAATAATGTAGGAAAGGCAAATAAGTTGCAGGCAAATAATTTGACTAAGCAACTTTCATTCTATAACCACAGGAGACTCCCTGGAGCCACTTGGAGTTACCTTGCACTCACTGAGAATGTTATTTATTTCTCCTTGCTGCTGATTGGCTGCTGCCCTGTGAGGCATATGTGGCAGCTGCAGTCCAGAATTTCCACCATGGAGCTATCTGGAGTGTTCTTGTGTTTTTCGTTTTGATAGTGTCTTTACCCTGCTTATACCAAAGAAAACGACAGTGCATACTAAAGAAAATGGGCATGCATGAATTACAGTGCAGTCTATATAGGGGTAATATTGGTATTTTACATTCTAGCACTGGGTACACAGTAAGAATATAGGTTTACCTTTACATTTTCTTTAAGGGTAATGTATTAAGCTCAGTTTAAAACTAAATAAACGTGTTTTGGGAGGATATGTAGGGGATTATTTAGGGTTTACACTATAAAAATATGCATTTTTAGACTTTTTTTAACCACACCACAACATTGCGGGTTTTTACTATATATGGGTGCTCTTGGAACCCATGCGGGTGTTACAAACCGGCCTTGTCCAGGGTGAGAAGGAGTGAAGGCACAGGCGCAGACTTCCATATGCAGAAGATTTATTAATAACACAGAACAAGAATGAACAGAACAAAAACAGGCACAGTGGCCAGAAACAAGAAACAGAAGCTGGAGATGAGGATGAAGATTAAGACCGGGTTAAGGTATGGGTAGATAATGCTCCACGCCACATCTGGGGACAGAATTCCTTAAATACTCCATCTGAGGCAAATTAGCCCTCAGGTTAATCCCCAGCTGTGGGTAGAGGAGAGTTCACAGTCCCACAGCAACCCCCTGTGGCCGCAACTTGGAATCATGACAGGACCCCCCATAAGGGTGCCACTCCGGGGCACTGAAACAGAACTCTCAGCCCACACAATAGCAGTGGGAGGGGAGGACGAGGGGAAAATGAAGGCCACCCCCCCAAGGTGGAGAAGGGAGGGACCTCTGGCCAGAAACAGAGGGCAAAGTGCAAGTCACTGTCGCGGGAGTAGAGGCATCTGGAGCTGGGGCCAGTGCGGGAGCCGGTGCAGGGTCAGGAGCTGAGGCGGCCGGTGCGGGAGCCAGTGCAGGGTCAGGAGCTGAGGCGGCTGGTGCGGGAACCGGTGCAGGGTCCGCAGCTTGGGAGTCCGGTGCAGGAACTGGTGCTGGAGTCACGGGGAGAGAGCTGCTGCGCACTTGAGCCATGGAAAAGTTTAGTCTAGTAGAAGGGGCCGTGGAGAAGGCTGCTGAGCTGGCTGGAGTAGAGTGGAGCAGCAGGAAAGGCTTCTGGGCTGACTGGAGTGTAGTGGAGTGGCCAAAAAAACTGCTGGGCTGACTGGAGTGGAGTGACTCGGCTGAGAAGGCGGCTGGGCTGACTGGAGTGGAGTGGCTCGGCTGAGTAGACTGCTGGGCTGACTGGAGTGGAGCGGCTCGGCTGAGTAGACCGCTGGGCTTACTGGAGTGAAGTGGATCGGCTGAGAATATTGCTGGGCTGACTGGAGTGGAGTGGAGTGGTTGAGAAGGTTGCCGGGCTCACTGCTGGAGCTGCTGAGAGGGCTGCTGGGCTGACTGCTGGAGTTGCTGAGAAGGCTGCAGGGCTGACTGCTGCAGCTGCTGAGAAGGCTGCAGGGTTGACTGCTGGAGCTGCTGAGAAGGCTGCAAAGCTGACTGCTGGAGCTGCTGAGAGGGCTGCTGGTCTGAGCACTGGAGCTGCTGAGAGGGCTGCTGGTCTGAGCGCTGGAGCTGCTGAGAGGGCTGAAGGGCTGACTGCTGGACTGACTAGAACTGAGCTGGTTGGAGCTGGGCTGAGTGAGGCTGAGCAAGCTGGAGCTGGGCTGAGTGGAGCTGAGCTGGTTGGAGCTGAGCTGAGTGGAGCTGAGCTGGCTGTAGCTGGCCTGAGTGGAGCTGAGCTGGCTGGAGCTGGGCTGAGTGGAGCTGGGCTGGGCTGGGCTGAGTGGAGCTGGATTGGCTGGAGCTGGGCTGAGTGGAGCTGAGTTGGGCTGAGTGGAGCTGGGCTGGCTGGAGCTGGGCTGAGTGGAGCTGGATTGGCTGGAGCTGGGCTGAGTAGAGCTGGGCTAGCTGGAGCTGGGCTGAGTAGAGCTGGGCTGGCTGGAGCTGAGCTGAGTGGAGCTGGATTGTCTGGAGCTAGGCTGAGTGGAGCTGGCTTGGCTGGAGCTGGGCTGGGCTGAGTGCAGCTGAGCTGAGTTGGATTGAGCCGAACGTCTATGTGGAAGCTAAGCTGAATCAGGCCCGCCAGTGTTCCAGGAAGCTCAATCCGAGACAGCTCGACTTTCAAGTAGGGGGCCAGACCCTCGTGGTACTTGGACCAAAGAACCGCGTCACTCCATGAACCCTGGGAAGTTAGGGTGCAGAACTCTACCATATATTCACGGACTGTGCGGGCTCCCCGCCGTATGAAGAACAACTAGGGGATTGAAGACTCACTGGAGGATCGAAATGGTGGGCTTGAAACGCTGGGGAAGCTACAGCGGTTATGGGGGCAACCATCTTGGTTTTGCCGGGTAAAGTACGTGCTGGAGATGCAGGATGAGCTGAATGATAGGCTGATGATGCTGAGAAGGCTGGACAGCGTGCTAGAACCGCTAGAGAAACTGAACAGCATTTCACTGCCGCTATGGGGGCCGCCATCTTGGACTCGCCAGATTCTGCGCGAGGAGGAGACACCAGAGGATCTAAATGATGGGCCGGGGAAGTCCACTTTACCTCACGAGGTGGAGCATTCTGTCACAAACTGGCCTTGTCCGGGGTGAGAAAGAGAGAAGGCAAAAGTGCAGACTTCCATATGCAGAAGGTTTATTAATAACACAGAACAGGAGCGAACAGAACAAAAACAGGCACGGCGGCCAGAAATGAGAAACAGAAGCTGGAGATGAGGATGAAGACCGGGTTTAGGTATGGGTAGATAATGCTCCACGCCACATCTGGGGACAGATTACCTTAAATACTCCACCTGAGGCAAATTAGCCGTCAGGTTAATTATCCCCAGCTGTGGGTGGAGGAGAGTTCACAGTCCCACAGTGACCCCCTGCGACCGCAACTTGAAATCATGACAGGGCACTGAAACAGAACTCCCAGCCCACACAACAGCAGTGGGAGGGGAGGACGAGGGGAAAATGAAGGCCACCCCCCAAGGCGGATGGAGGCGGATGAGGTGAATGGAGGCGGATGAGGCTGAAACGGAAGTCACTGTCGCGGGAGTAGAGGTGTCTGGAGCTGGGGCCGGTGCGGGAGCCGGTGCAGGGTCAGGAGCTGAGGCGGCCGGTGCGGGAGCCGGTGCAGGGTCAGGAGCTGAGGCGGTTTACTGTAAAACCTTTAGATTGAGTCCCGCGTCCAGCTCCTGCACTCTATCCAAGTCCATTTCCTGCACCTTGCAGACAAGGTCCAATTCCGGTACCTCCGGTCCCTGCGCCGGGCTCTTCGACCCCTACGCCAGCTCCTGAACCAGTTCCGGTCCCTGCGCCGGGCTCACCGACTCCAGCACCAGTTCAAGACCCCGGCCCAGTTCCCGTGCCGGCTCCATCGGCTCCAGCTCCTATGCCAGTTCCCGCGCCGGCTCCCCAGGCTGCGGTCCCACTGCCGGTTCCCACGCCGGCTCCCCAGGCTGCGGCACCTGACCCCACGTCGGCTGCCACGCCGGACACCTCCGCTCCTGACCCTGCAGTGCTCTCCGCACCGCGCCAGCTCCCACATCCTCGCTGGCCTCCGCACCGGCCGCCTCATCAGCCGTGGCCTCTGCCCCGGCCTCAGCCTCATCAGCCGTGGCCTCTGCCCCGGCCTCAGCCTCACCAGCCGTGGCCTCTGCCCCAGCCTCAGCCTCACCAGCCGTGGCCTCCGCCCCAGCCTCAGCCTCCGTCCCTGCATGGCGGTCCCTACCGTCACAACCTCTCCCACCGCCGCCTGGAGCGGTGGACCTGCCACGCCCTCCCCCTCCCCCCTTCGCTGTTGGACTGGGGGGCTCCTCTAGGTGTGGCGCCTTTGGAGGGGGGGTTCTGTCACGGTTCCGGTCCGTGACCACTAGAGGGCAACCAAGGACAAATGAACTGCCGTTTAAGAACAGCTGATCTGTGTCAGCGCTAATAAACACTGTGGACTCATTGGTTGCCCTCTTCTCTCCAGCATATTTAAACTGCCTGTTTTCCTAGTGTGAGCACGGAAGCATTATGCGACCAAGTCCTCTATTCAACTCACTTTTCACCTCTAGCTCAACTCGACTTTCTATCTCTCTATCTGTCAGCTCAACTCTTCTCTCTATCTTTCTATCTATAATCTCTAGTTCAACTCTACCCTCTATCTTTCTATCTGTCATCTCAAGCTCGAATCTACTCTCTATTTTTCTATCCATCACCTCAACTCTACTCTCCATCTACCAATCTATCTACTCCTCTCTCCGTCTCTCCGTCTAGTAATCCTACCCCTTAATCTACTCCCCTCTCTATCTGGCTGTCTACCCATCTCCCTGTCTCTCTTCCTCCTCCTCTGTTTATTTACTTTAATAAAACCAGCCCTCATGGAAGTTTGCACCTGTGCCTCGCCTCCTTCCTTCGGACGTGTGTCCAACGTGACATAAACACTACACTTAGTTACAGAGTCAGCATAATATACAACTTCTGAGACTTATCAGTGGAAAATGTTACATTAACTCAGACTCAATCCCAGTAACTGGATAACGAAACCAAAGAAGATTACAGCAGCATGCTAAGATTCATGTTTAACTGGCTGACCTAATCAGGCAGATAGAGATGATTACACAATTTAAAGCTAACTGGATACTTCAATGTAATCAGTATTCAGTATACAGCATTAAGGTTTAACTAAACACTACACTGCTCAGGTAGTCAGTCTTACTTTAAGATGAATGGTCATTTGTTGGCACACAGAAGGCCAAGCAGAGGCGGACTGAATGAGAATTCTGCCAATGCATGATGTCCAAAGCATGCTGTTCGTGGCTTGATGTGCAATCCTTAAAGACTGCAGTTCCTTCCTGGGGCAAGTCTGGTAAACTCAGGAACAGAGAGAATTTGGCATAGGCCCAGCCATTCACAAAACCCTGAAATAGACTTTTCAGTGTACAATTAAACTACCTTGCTTGCTGAAAGTAATACATTTTTTGGTACGTGGAATTACGAGTCTTGTTTCACAAGGACAGAGTGCACAACCTTGGATCTTTCATGAAGAAGGGCTGAAAGCATCTTGTCTCTCTTTGTGACCTCACCATGATAGCAGTAAGGGTAGGGAGGCGTGATAATAACAGTGTATTAATTTAGAATTTGCACTTTGTCCTCACAGCATATGAATTCACTTCAAGTCCTCCTTACTACATATTGCAGTTTATCTGCATGTGGTAAATGTTCTGGATACCACAGAAAAGTGTATCATTGCTGTTGGGTCAAGCCCTTGTCTCTTTTTTACTTTTTGGTGCAAGTAGAACTTCCTTCTTTAATTCTCCTGTAACAATATTCAAAATTCTATGATGTTGAACATTAAATTCAACCATTCTTCTGTGCATATAAAATAGTTCATTTTTCCCTTTGAGATGGCTTGAAAGGTCCCTAAACTACAAAAATAATTCTCTTGAAAATATAACATCACGTAGAGATGATTTTAGGTTCACAAAGGCAAGATTATGTCTACAGTGTAGGTGCATTCAAGAACATCTCTGCAGTCATACACTAGAGCTGACAATAAAGGTCATTTTTAAAGCTTTTTTAAGGTTTCAGGCAAAATTGTCACTCAGTCATTCACCTGACACTTGACTACGGTAGAGTTTCTCACAGCTCCTGTCAGGAAATGGATGCAAATGTTCAAGATTTCAAGAGAAAGTTCACATGTAATAAATACATTCTTTCATAAGTGTTAGGGGTTGTGCAAAATGTACATAATTTTGGAAAAAATCTTATTCAGTATTTTACTAATTAACACAAATTGTGGTTTGGAGTTGCACTCTGTACCTAGTTAGTGCTTGTAATAGTGACATAAATTGTGATAGTCCACATAATAAGAAAGATATTGCACATGATAAAGATTTACCACACAATAAGTCTATGACTAAAAGTGCTTGATCACAACATTGTGGAGTGGGTGATCAGCATTGTCCATGTTTGTCTGGGCAATGTTCTCCTTTCAGCCACAGTTTCCAAGCTGTTGACTAAACATCAGAGATCAGTCTTTGTAGGTAGTACAGCCTACTTTAACCTCTCCTGTAGGTGAGCAAAGAGGTCTTTGAGCAGTATAGTTTTTTGTCTATGTGTACAACAAGGTACATAAAGTACTGAACAATCTCTACATACAACACCTAATTGAGAGTGGAGTGACAGGAGACCATGATCTTCTCAGGCTGACCACATGATTCAGCTCACACCAGTCAATAACAATGTCCACTGCCATCTTATATTCCCTATGCCTGATACATCCAACTATGTCATGTGAGAATAACTGTACATGGCATCCCAGTGTTGTACTTGAAGTCAGATGTATACAGGGTTATGCCACCTGGCCCCAGCGCCTTGGCATGATGGGATCTGCATATTTCTCTCCTCACTTGGTCCTCAGTGATGGTGATGGTCCATGGGAAAGGAGGCTCTAGCAGGTGAGATGGTGGGAGAAGGAGAGAGTCTGTAGTCTTCAGACAGTCCTGCAGGGCCACACAAAACTCCTTTGACCACTCCCTCACTGTCCTGACAGTGGCTGGCTGCCTCTTCACCAGTGGTAGGTAAAAGGGTAGTAGGTCCACCAAGTTGTGGTCAGATCTGTTCAGAGGTGGGATGGCCATACAACTGTATGCCTCTTTGACATTAGCATACAGCAAGTCCAGTATCTTATTCTCCCTGGTGGGACAGTCCACAAGTTGTGTTGACGTGGTCAGTGTCTTGTTCAGAAATGTTGGTTGAATTCTCTGCAGATGAGAATGAAAGCATCCATGTGTCTCGTCTGTAGTCTTGCGGTCACAGACTGGATGACGTATACAACAAAGGTGATCATGTGTATGAATTCTCTGGGCAGATAGTATGGGCGTAGCCCCACTGCTACCAGCTCAATGTCTGCAAACGCGTTCCTTATTCACAATGTGACCGGGATGGCATCTCTCATGTACAAAAACAGTGAGTCCTCCCCCTCTGTGCTTTCCACTATCATGCTGTATGCTGACTGCCTGAACACACCAAATCCCATCAACATCCACAGCAGAGTCAGGAAAATGGTCACGCAGCCATGTCTGTGTCTGACTAGTGCTGTACATTTGTCAATTTTATTGTCCAGTGACCTCATATTGCCATAATAATGGAAGGAAGATTGCCTACATCCCTCATACTTACTAGACTGTTGCCCATCGCTCATTGCTCTTTTTCCACAACCACTTTTGGCATCCAGTCTTTGTCTATCCCTTCTTTATCTCTGAGGGAATGTCAGAGATGATTTCTCTGTGCTTTGTTGCATCTTGCCCCAGCAAGACCAGCTGGTCACGGGTGTAACCAAAAAGCCTGTCGCTGCTGTTAGCTGTATTAGTATTTGCAGTGTATGGGTAAAGCTGTATAAAGCAGAAATACAGTAATAACTCTCTCAAACCTCATTGTTAGACAGCTTACAATTACTAAACATACTGAATTACTGTTGTAATAAGACAAGAAAGTTTAAGAAACACTAAAACACCAAGACGGGACTCCAAATAGTAGTAAACATGCCGCTGCAGGGTCTTATCTGCACATTGCTCATTAGACTTAGTGGTTTAGATATTTGTTTGGTTGTCAATACACACCTTTCAGTTTCCAGTAAAAAAAAAATTCCGGGGAGCAGCTGATGTCCTAGTGGTGAGGGAGTTGCCCCTATGATCAGAGGGTTGTGGGTTTGAATCCCAGGACTGCTAGTGGGGTACCCTTGAGCAAGGTACTGTCCCCACACACTGCTCCCTGAACGCCCAGTTGGTAACTGCCCAGTGCTTCACATGGTTAATCAATTAAATCCAGAGAAAGAATTTCACATTTCTACCACTGTGTGCTGTGCTGTGGCGTTCACACTTGACAATAGGGGCTTAATTTTATTTGGTGGAATATGAATAAATCTAGTAGCATAATTCTTATTGAGTCAATAATAAACATTACAGTCTGTACCATGTTATCCTTGTTAAGTCATATAAACCAAGGGTGTGTCAGTGCATCAAAACATTGTGATATGGGAGTGCAAAAATGTGCATTGTGGAGAATAAGGATTCAGTAAATGACAATGTTTGATAAAACTGCACAGTGTACAACCAGTGCCAATCAACAACCCTGTTCCATACACTTATGTCCCACCAGCTCTAGCCTTCCAGCTCTAGTTTCATTATCAAATTGAGCCACAACAATAATTATTTTACAAATATATACATTTTTCTAAATAATTATCTGTGGTTACTCACCATGTGCTACAGACATGGCAGTTAAAGGCTGAAAATTGCTGCATATTCTAAGGGGTTATTTAACCCATTATTTTTCAGAGTCCCATTCGAAAATGAACAATAGCAGCCATTCTGCCAAAAATATTCTTCATGTATAGAGAGTAAGCAACAGCAGTTCATAACCTGGAAGGCTTCCAGAGCTCAGTGTCCATGTAGATTCCCCAGCTGCTGACAGCCACATGGGAGAGCCAACCCAGACAAATTTGGGGAGTTGGGGTGTTGAACTGCAACATAAGTAGCAGTTCTTCTCAAAACCGACTGACACTGTATACTTTGGGCCACTCTCCTGTGCTGAGGAAGCACTAAACTTTCTAGTGCTAGTTGGCTGCTACAGCTCTGAACTATCCCTTCTGTAAGCCAGAGTGACCAGCCCCACACAGATATCTGGCACTGTCACTCCTTCTAACACATCGTGGACCAAACTTTGAGGGCAGGGTAACAAGCCCATTTATGTGGTTTGTCTGAAGAGCAAATCATTAGTAACACTCCAGAGCAGATTGCATTCCAGTGCTTGATGTCTTCTATACTTTAGCTACTTTTACCCACACACACTTTCTTTAAATTTTTTCATGAATCAGTAGTTCTCACTGACAGAAGCCTTTTTTCTGTTGAAGGATTGTTTATGTACTTGGTGGTGTAGTTTGGCACAAAGTAGTGAGCAAACAGGAACTAGGTGTTAGAGAGACTAGCAAAGCACACAGCAATATAACATATGGCTGGCTACATAAATTAAATATTAGAATGTCACTTAAATGTACTGTAAACGTAATCTTGGACTTGCTTCCTTTAATATGACTGTTACTGTTTCTACAGGTTTTATAAGGCTCTAAGGATTCTGGGTTTTTTTTTTGCATTTTAGCAACAACCAACATGGCAATTGTAAAACATGACTTGCATTCATATAACCTAAGATTTAGTTTACAGTAAGTTAGCCAACTCACTGTTCTTTCAAAAGTTAATGTAAATCCAAGATTTTACTCACAGGTGTACCTGCATATTCTGCCCATACCTCTGGGCAGAAGTTCATTCCTTCTGTCACAAAAACATATAATTATAATTTCAATGAGTTTGAGTAATAAAATTGAGCACAGCACAGAGGGCTATATAGACCATAGTATTCACCAACACAAGGCCAAGATGGACCTTTCAGCGTCAAGGCTAAGGAGTTCAAAGCAAAAGCTTAGCCCCTTCAGACAACACAACACTGTTATAATGAAACTACCAATGCTTTAACACTTTAAAGGAAAATGGTTGTTCTGACACCACAATTATTGCTTATGAACAGGAGTTGACATAATGTTTTTGCTGTAGTGCTTAAATGAGTACCTAAATGAATTAACTGGTACGCACCAAAAACAAAACTGTTTTCTGTGTCTGGGCGCGTGCAGAGTTCTATGTCTCGGCACGGTTCTGGGGGGGTCGGGGGGCGCGTCGAGGTCTATGTCTCGTCGTGGTTCCGGGGGTGGGAGGGGTGCGCGCAGTATGAAGTCACAAATTAGGTACACATTTGCGTTGTGAAGAATAAAAACTGGTGCGCATTTTGTGTACCAATTACATCTATGCGTGCTTGCGTACCACTTATGTCAACCCCTGCTTATGAACACTATCATTATAGATATTATATATCTGCAGCATATTTGAAAGTGATACTGTTCAGATACTGTTCTTAGTTGTATGGCTGTGTGCAGAGCCTTGCCCGTAAATATTCTTTCAAGTAATTATTTTTCATATAGCCTTCCTGCATAAGTGGAAGCCCCTAAAGTTTCACTCTGTTCCCTAAGTATACAGGAATCTGGAAATGGAAGTGGGAAAAGTGTAAGGATTTGCAAAGAGAAGCCTCAGTTGTGGATAAAAAGTTTAATTACAAAATGTGGTTGCAGAGAAATTTAGTCAATTCTGATTCAATGGCAGGAGTACATAAGTAGCAAAGACAGGGCAGATTCTTGATCCAAAGTCTGTTCCAGGTCAAGCAGGGGAAAACATGATCAGAGAAGCAAGGCAAAATACACAATCCAAAAAGGGCAGATCAAAAGTAAAACTGAAGAACAGGAGTATCACGGGCAAGGTTACACATCAAGGAGGCAATACTTCACAGTGGCTACTTAAATTCTCAGTCCTTAAATAATGCTAGAAATAGGAAGTACTCAATTAACAAGTCTTGAAACCGCTAATTCCTCTAGAAATGAGGAGGATAAACAGCATCACTGGAAGTCACAAAAAATATGGAATGGTGTTTTAGAAGATAGTCATAGTCAGTCTGAGAGACTGAATGAGAACCTGGCACTGTCATGTTGAAGGAGTGTAATTTTAAAAAATGAAATGAGGACAGACTGTTTTATGCATCATGAAACTGCATAGCATAGCAAGACAACGTGAAGCTTTTAGTCTCTTGGCTGATGATTTTAAAGAAAGCCTGCTTGTGTTGCATCAGTTACACTTCACCTTCTCACACAACACAGCCCTGTCATAGTGAAGCTTTAGCCTAATTTTAATATAAATTGTTCTGATGGCAGCACACTTTGAAATTCCTCATTCCTAAATAATATGTTTTAAATGTGATGTTGTTGTTTCTGTGCCTTTAAGACTGATATATGTAAATGCTGCTATGTCCTGGCTGCCCTGTAGCAGTGCATAGAAACACTGTGGTTTCACAATGCAGTGTGGCAGTGTGCACCGTGGAGAATGACTATTTTGACATGTTCATATCCTCCAGACTCCCAGCTCTAGTCTCTTTTAATATACAGCAGCATTAATAGATAAGATAACATAGGAAGTTAAGAAAGAAATTCATTTATTTTGAGGGAAATTCTTTCATCATTAGCATTCTCAGTGCAACAGAAGAATAAAATAAAACTACAGAGAATTTGTCAAACAATAGATAATAAACAATAATGTAAGACAATTACAAAATGTTATTGTAACGAAATAAACTGTAACACTGACATTGCTGTATGTGAGGATTTAGTGTGCTGTACCAGCAGATCAGTAGTGCAAAATGACTTAGTGTTAAGAATAAAAATAACCGCAATAAAATAGCAGCTGATGATGAGAGGATGAGATTAACATTTTGTAACATTCAGTCAATTCGCAGACGAAACAGTTGAGTTATATTGTACAAGTCTGATTCTGAACAGAATGGCATATAAACTTAGAAAGATTACCTAGAGAGTGGGGAGAAGTTACAGAGTCTTATTGCCACAGGTAGAAATTATTGTGGTTGATTAGAATAAGAATCAGAAAACTTTATTGATCCTGGAGGAAATTTCTCATGTAATGACTGCAAGACACAAAGACACAGAGACAAGAACAATATAAAATATAGGTTCTAAATAAAATCTAAATTAAAAAATCTGTAGTAAAAAAAGCTCAATATAAAAATACATTATGCTATATACAGACATGCTGGATATAAATACTATTGAAACAGCTGAGTGAAACCTACTGACACAAAGGGTAGTTTGAAGTACATTATTGCACATAGTAGAGAGTCCAGTAGTAATATTAAGTAATAAAAAGTAATATTGACATAAGTAGTGATATTGCACATAAAGACTATTGCACGTAACGTGCACATAATCAAATGATTCCACACCCATTTAGAAAATGTCACATGCTATTGTAAGAAAACTGCACACGAGATATTGCTCGTAATGATAATGTTTTACACCTGATGAGAACATAATAATACATTGGGACACTGCAGTTTCAGACTCACATTAGAGATGAGATGTAGAACTCCACACAACTGGGCAGCACAGCACCTGAGGGTCCCATGGCCCTCAGGTACTGTGCTACTTCATATCTTTTCTACTTCTATTTCATATCTTTTATAGTCATCATGTTCCTTCATTCCAATTTTGTTCAAAATATCACAGAAAATTTAACCCTGTGTATGTATATTTATTGTTGCTCATGAATGCTAATATTAGAGTATCATCAGCACATCTGATGGTGGCAGTATGTGTTCTTGATGGTATTGCAGTGTGTAAGACAATACAGTCTTACTCTCAAAATACAGATTTACAGTTTTTATTTTCATCCTCTAGCATACTATTTTTAAATACATCAGCAGATTTTTTAACAAAGGAACATTTTTTTCTAAAAAGTAATTATTTTCAGTATTCCCTTACTCAATTTCTTCTCTCTGTGTAAAGCAAGATATTGTGAAGATATTGAGCAAGACTTGTTTCCACAGTAATGCTTTGCCATTTTACACAACACAGATTAGCCTAATATGAAACTGATCACTATTCTGGCACCATGGTCATTCATTGTTGACTATGAATAATATTATGGTAGCATTAGCATATGAGAGTATAATTGTATATTGTATAATTGTATAGGAAAGTACTTGGAAGTCTTTGATTCAGATGGCAGATTTGCTGGATATTAGCATTCAGGGTGGTTTTGCTGTGCCTGTATGAAATTATTCATTTTTTAAATCCCCTTTACTAAAAAGTCAGTAGAAATGGACTGACCGGGTACATACAAAGTATACATAATGCAGTATAGCACAAATCGTATTGCATGTTGTTTGTAGGACTTTCCGGCTCTGATACTGGACGCATACATAGCTGGATGTTTTCCTTGTGCTGCAACCACTTAACTTTACATAAAATTATTTTTATACCTTCTTCTGTTATTTTTTAAATTTATTTCTAAGATGTGTCAGGGTCATAGTGCATGTGTAAATGCCGTAAATGTAAATGTAAATGTGTGTCTTTTTCCTGGGGAAGAGCTGGAACCAGGATGCACAGTGGGAAGAAGGCAAGCTAGCAGAGGCAGTATAATGCTCTGGACAATGTTCTGCTGAGAAACTTCGGATCCTCCATTCATGTGGATGTTACTCTGACACATACCTAAACATTGTTGCAGACAGTAAAGACCCCTTTATTGCAGTGTGTCACGAGGAAGAACGCTAGTAGTCAGAGACGCCCAAATGTAGCGTAGGGGAAGGACCCAATCGCAGAGATTCACG
>JBBJLS010088496.1:0-22767 GCA_037577275.1 Bryconaethiops microstoma
CAATTAGCATATCTTCTAAACATTTAGAGCTCAACATTTAACATTTAGATTTAGATTTAACATTTAGATTTCACATTTAACATTTATATTTAGATTTAACATTTATATTTAAATTTCACATTTAGATTTAGATTTAACATGTAAATTTAACATTTAACATTTAGATTTAGCATTTAACAATTAGATATAATATTTAATATTTATATTTAACATTTAACATTTATATTTAGATTTAACATTTAGATTTAGATTTCACATTTAAATTTAACATTTAGATTTAGCATTTATCAATTAGATATAATATTTAATTTTTAAATTTAATATTTAACATTTAGATATAGATTCAACATTTAGATTTAGAGTTAACATTTAATTTTAACATTTAGATTTAGATTTAACATTTATACAGCAAGTTAAAATTGACAAAATTTAACACTGTTTTTTGAACGTATTTATCTCTAAGTGTGAGACAATTGTGCTAAATGGTGAAAAATTGACACCTCTAAAATTGTTAAGCTGATTTTACAAACGGCACCTCATAAAAAGGAACCTTGTACATTACACTCTTTAAAAAGGTTTTTGCAAAGGGTTATTTGAGTGATGTAATAAAAGAACCATAGATATAACCTTGAAAATATAACCTTTGCACTATCTGGATGTTCTTTAGAACATTTCTGTTAAAAACACCCCGTTGAAATTTTCCTTGTGGAAATGATCATAAACATATGTAAAAAAAAAAAATCTAATATCTTAACAAACCTGTGTAGACAATATCTTCCAGCCCTACTGGAGTCTTTCTGGATGCAGATAATTATTTAAATGATATGTGATTAGACGTACTTAATGATTAGACGTACTTAATTTTATTGTACTGGCATGTCCATTTGTACACAGACAAAGAACTGAGTCTTTTTGCAAAAAAGATTAATAGTACTAAAAACAAAAGATAAATGAAAGCAATAAAAACATCTTTGATAAGCATGAATTGATGTGAGAGTGATATAGATGTGATATCCATGGTGGTGAATTGGTTCATATAAAAACATTCAGGCTCTAGGCCACTCGTCCTCCTGCGGTTCGGACTGCAGAACAGAAGAGTCCATGTCGACGAACCCCCCACACGGAGCCCAGTTAGCTGAGTGGCCATATTTCTCGGATGCTGTCATCGTTGTCATAGTAATATCATCACATTCCAAACTATTGTCTGTGCAGAAGAGGATTTCATCTGAAAACCAAAAAGAAACACCTACGTGAGATTAAAAGTTGCAGTGTGTGCTCTAGTCTCTGGTCTGATCTCTGGTTTTAGCTCTCAAACTGCTGAACCTGATAAAATCTGTCATTGAGGGTCTATGCAGTGAGGGGCACCTATTGTTACTAGCAGTCTGTAAAGACTGTAATGTGTCACTTTTTCAGTTCCACTGGCCTTAATTGTAACATTTCCAATAACACTGCTGAATAGTAATGTGAGCAATGGCAGGATTCTTCAGTTCTCTGCACCAGAAGTGTATAAACATATAAAGGAAGACATTCATCTATCACTGTCAAATAGTTGTTCCCTTGACTTTCTTTCAGTGTTTATTCAGCTGCTGAGACATAAACTATACAACCACATTTACTTGTTAGTATCTGTAATTTTTGTAGAATTTCCTGTAAGACTGTAAAAGGTTTGTGATATTCAACCAGGTCTAGATATATTGTGATGAGGTGTGATATTGTTGACCACTGTATGAAAATCTAGGACAACAAAAGATGGCAGTTCTTAGAAAGAGACTTTCATTCATTGTTCTAAGGTTTCAATTCTCATTTTGATTATGACTCTTGAATTGAAAAATCAATAAACATTTTAGTGTAGTTGAAGGAGAGAGCTCATCCTCTGATGATTCATTAAGTACTTATTACAGACAAACTCATCTCATTTGGAAGTTTGCATTTAAATTGGTTGGTAGTGAATAAATTCAGGTTGCTGACTTTGTTGATAGTTATAAAGAGCGACCATTGGCCAGTTAATAAATATTTTACGTATTGCTTTAAAATAGCTTATACTTAATGACATTAGCTTTACTTATCCGCACTGTGGCACTGTGTGACACATCGTGATGTGTTAATTTGCAAAATGACCTGTGATTAAGTCACAAATGTAATTTTACAGACATGCTTACCTTTGTAGGCTGCCTGGTTTGCATCAGGCTCACGTATAAGCTGAATGTGGTGGCAGCAGTTTATGTTACTGTATTTGCATTTGTGGTGAGAGACTCTTTCCCTGCACACACAGCCCTCTCATCAAGCTCATCTAACACAAGTGTGTGAGCAGCACTGTTGACGTCAACTCAAACTGTAACACTTTCAGTCTCCCCACTCATTCTGAAACCCCAGTTTCAGCGCGCCTCAATATGGGCTTTGGTGCTTATTGTGTAGATTTTTATCAGACTGCACATTCTTGACTTTAATGTAAGCTAATCTGTTCATTTATTATAAAGTCATTTCTATTGACTCATCACGATGTCAAAGGCAAGTGGGAATTTCAAATGAAATCTAAAACAAATTTGGCTTTAATCTGAAAAAACCTCTTCTGCTTTTTTACTGCCTGGAAGATTTGTGTCTTCCCCCTGTCTCAGAATAGCAGTGTGCGTGCACAATCAGCCAGCACACTCATTTTTTATTGTATTTTAAGTGCAAACATTTCCTGAATTTCTGAATTTGGCCAACGTCAAAGACGCTCAGATCCTTACATCTGCCCATTTTTCCTGCCTAAAGTCCACTGACTTTAAAAAGTGACTGTTCACTTGTTGCCTGATCTATGCCACCCAAGTGTCATTCACTTAACATGTCAGTGGTTTTAATGTTATGACTAATCAGTGTAAGTACACTCTGGTCCAAAATCCCCCATAAATGTTCACCTGGTGATTGTAAAAGCTATAGCATATGATTTACATACACATGAGATAAAATGCATATCAAATGTGCATACAGACAACATTGCAACACATTACAGACACATGTTAATGCCAAATGTGAACAGGGCCTTTAAGTAAATCTCCGGCCATTTGTGACCTAGTAAATAATCTTTTTCCAAAGTTATCATTTTCCTTAATCCAAATGTGTGGTCTGCTGGACCTGGACAGCTCGAAATGTGAGGGCCTTTGCAGTCACAACATCTCAGAGACTTGTAAAATCTATTACAAGGTGCACTGAAGCTGTACTGCCACCTTTTCTGATTCATGACCTGTCTGTATAGAATACTTATGAAGCACACTTTATGACAGTTTGACCCTACATTCTGAAGTATAAAACAAAGTTGTGTGTGTGTGTGTGTGTGTGTGTGTGTGTGTGTGTGTAGGACAGCAGCTTACCTTTGTGAGACAGTGTTTGCAGTTCAGGACTTCTTGGGTGCTTGATGATATCTGGAGGAAACGCTGGTGGCACGTAACTCTCAGTACATGCGGAAATAATCACTGAAAACATTCACGCAATTTAGGTTTCACACAGATTAATATATATGATCATCACAGTTTGTAAATGATGAATACTCTGGTTTCAGTCAGAGTACTGAGGTCTGCAAAGTCTAGTTAATGACATTAAAAGCTTTTTCTCTGGATATTTTACTGTTTGTCATAGCGCATGAAGACTACTTTGTGCAGCTGGGGCAGGCTTACAGTAAAGTGTAAGTGTAACGTGACCATTTTTGTCATACATGAACACACCACAGCACACAGTGTGAACAGCATGAAATTCTTCTTTGTATTTAACCCATTCATCAAGTGAAGCAGCGGGCAGCCAGGAACACAGCACCCGGGGAGCAGTGTGTAGGGACAGTTCCTTGCTCAAGGGTACCTCAGAGGTCCCACTGGCAGACTAAATGCCTAGAATCACTCACAAACAGCACGGTGGTTGAAGATCATTTTTTATATACGCTATATAGCCTAAAGTATCCAGACATCTGTGTCCTAATGAGAGAATTCAGCTACTTTAAGGTGCACCTATCTCTGACAAAGGTGTTGCACACACAGTTTGCATATGCATGAGCCTAAGGTCACCATGCCCATTGCCAAAAGACAGCCAGAGGAGTCTAAAACTGCATTATCTTGAGTGATGGAGGTCCATCCAGTACCTTTGGGGTGAATTGGAGTGGAGTGTGTGCTCCCAAACTAATCATCAACTTTGGTACATGACTTCACTAGTTCTCTTGTGTCTGAATGCAATCAAGTCCTCATAGCAATGTTCCAACATCCAGCATAACATGTAGAGACTGATATCTTTTCATCTACGGACTAGGCATGGGAAGTGCATTGCTGTCTCCCTCTTATTAAGAACAACACGTTTGGTGCTTGGAAACAGAAATGTTTTATCTGCATGTAGAGTGGGGGGAGTTTGAAGACACGTGTGAAGGTGCGTTCTAAAGCCAGGTGTGAGCTGTTGTGGCACTTAGAGCTGTCCAAATGCCAACAGGGTCTAGATTTATGTGTCCACTTGTCACATCTTGACAACCATTTATGGTAAGTGTTGTGTTGAGCAGTCTGTTTGCTGTGTGAGTGAGGGCTTAACTCAAAGGATGTGGTTTGCCGTTGTTCTACCTCACAGAATTTATCTGCACACATATCTGCAGAAGCTCAGAATTTGCTCTAAAAGAAAGAGAAAGTGTGTGCGTATGTGTATGTGTGTGTCATGGTTTTTTATTTCACAATTGCTCCACATCCTGTGTCAAATCAACATTGTCAGTACTGCACTTGCTGACTGAACTGTTTGCTACTGAAATGTTAAAACGTGAAAAATGTAAAAAAGCTGGGCACTTTTAAAATGTATTCTGGAACTGCTGACTAGAAAATATAACCTTACACATCCTCATTACTCTATTAATAATTACTTTGTGTGTGTGTGACTGTGATAAAAATATGATCATTTTCATTCACTATTGAATTTTTTGTCTTTTTAAAGTAAAATAATTCAATAAAGATGCGTTCAATCAGTTTTAACAAATACAGGATTTTTTGCTGAGCTGCTTTTGGAAATGTACCACCAATAAGTTGAGGAGAAACCTTTCTTTTTTATATTTATTAGAGGTTACTAAGAGACAATCAGCTTGGTTGTTGCTATGCCAACCACAGAAAAAAAAAAATGGGTGGAGTGATCATAATGGATCTGTAATCTAATTACTACCTTTTACCTAGAACTAACAGAAAACAGTTACCTTTTTATATATCCGGATTCTGTAACGTTACTATGTGTAAGATAAGATAAGATAAACCTTTATTGTGTTGGAGATGTTCCTCAGGACCCAGTAGAAGTTTGAGATTTCAAATTGGATTAAATTGTTTCAAAAAGAACCAGAATCAAATCAAATTGTTCTGAGGTCAGATTAAGGTACTGTTTGTTCATATGAACTCTTTACATGGTAAAAAGTACATTCAGAACTGAAACACTCTTTTCTGCCCTTCTACAGCACAGGGGCCTTAAACAGCCCCCGGCATGCATTTAGGAAGTATTTTGAAATCTAAATGACTTCCTAGGCGAATTCCAGGCATGATGAACTTCTTACTTCTGTCAGTAAAGCTAAATCTAGGGTGGGCACCTTATTTCTCTTTACCTGTTTCTCAAATAACAAGAGAGAACAGCACAAAGACCTTGACTAACCCCTTAAAAAATGATCACTGATCATGTCATTATTAGTGTGTTATTTTTCCAGTTTAACTAATTAAAAGAGTAGAAAATACTAAATAACATTTTTATAATAATAACAGCAAGTGACGGTAATAACTTACTTGTAACTGATACCTTACTTGTAACTGATAAAGTGTAAAGTGTGCTGGTAGACGTACCTGTTTGTTGAGATTTTCGCTTAGCCCTCCTATAAAGAAGTGCAAGAACGCCACAAATGAGTATTGTCATTATTAGGCCAACCCACAGACCAGCCGGAAGCAGCCAATGACAGTCTGTAAGAGGAAGAAGCCACATCATCCCCGTAAGTTTGTAAATGTAAAACATTTACTTATTATCTATAAGGTATTACATATTTTATCAGTTATTTAATAAGTTAGAACTGTATATACTGTAAGAGTATTTTTTTAATGCATTTGTTTGCTTTATTTTTGTCACATCTGTACAGATGCAGGATTCCCTTGATAGAGTTTTTATTAACAAAACACGAACTCAAACAAAAGGACACTAAGAGGCACCAGGGCCTGAAATTATAAGTATACTTCACAAAAGACATGTGAGGAACGAGCCCAGTAAGGGTATCCATAAGGGTGTGTGAGAGTTTTCGTAAGAGTTGACCAGCCAATGAATACAGAAACTCTTGCAACTAAATACTAAACACACTCAGACATAAACCAGTCATAAAACACAATCACTTAAACTAAACACAAGACAGCTGACAGTGACTCTAGACACTAACATACACATAATTCAAAATAAGAGTCCCATACATGATAACTAAATAATGACAACATTGGAGACTCTAGCGGCCGCTAGCCGTGGAGGTCACAGTACCCTCCTCCTAGAGCGCACCTGGAGTGGACCCCCCTCGGGGGCCCACTATCACTTGTATACCCCCCTAAAAAATTCATGCAGTTCTTTCCCCACTCCTCTGGTGCTATTTCCCAAGCACCTTGGGGTCCAGGTCCCTTCTAGGGCAGATAGATTCTCATCCTGGTTGCAGGCGGGGGGTCTGGCCTGTTCTCTGTGGGGCGTAGGGACCAAGTCCCTCACTGCAGGCCCGGAGGCCGGAGCGCCCACTGACAGCAAGGGAGCCCATTTCCCTTTAGCGGACCCGTCGTATTCGGCGCGTCCTTGCCCTGCCTCCCCTGGATTCAAGTCCTGGTTGCAGGCGGAGGGGCTGGCCTGTTCTCTGTGGGCCGCAGAGGACCACGTCCTTCACTGCCGGCCTGGAGGCCAGAGCGCCCGCTGATGGCAAGGGAGCCCACGTCCTTTTAGCTGACACGCCGCAGTAGGCGCGCCCTGGACCTGCGTAGTGCCTGCCTACTGCGTGCAGACGAGGGATCCTGGTGTGGAATCTGTGCTGGGGGGGGGCAGGCTCGGATGAAGAGAGTTACTGCAGCTGTTGAGGGCTGAAACTCCATGCAGCAGCATCCAGATATTTCCACAGGGCTGCGAGCTCCAGCCACTGCGAAGCTGGGAGCTGAAGTCCTGTGAAGACACCACTGAAGCATCTGTGACGCAGTGAGACGAAGTCTCAGCGAAGCTGCAGGTTGAAGTCTTTGTGGGGCCACTGAACCGGTGCTAGTAGCGGCCGTATCGCCAGCCCAGTGACCAGCAGTGGAGCAAAAAGAGCACCAGGGGGGTAACGCCCCTCACCGCCGGCCTGAGAGCCAAAGAGCTCCATGCGGGCTCCAGTTCCGGAGGACCTTCACTCTGGAAACCCTCTGAAGCCGACTGTCTCCGCGCTGGCACGGAGATGGCTCACGCGCTACCTGGATGCCGGTGAGGTGGCTGCCCTCTCTTCGGGAACCCGAAGTGCCTGGGAGTCTGTGCAGAATCCTGCTGCGCCTCTTGAAGGCTGGTTATTCTGTCAAGACGTGCCGTGCTTGGGAGTGAGGCGAGGCGCAAGGCACAGGTTCCATAGATAATATTTATTTACAAAAAGACACAGACTCTACAACTGAACATAAATAGGCATGTGGGCCTAAAAAAAAAGCAGAACTAAGAAACACAAAAGAGCCATAAGGAGCGGGGTACATGAGGGTAAGTGACCAGCCAATGAATACAGAAACTCTTGCAACTAAATACTAATCACACTCAGACATAAACCAATCATAAAACACAATCACTTAAACTAAACACACGACAGCTGACAGTGACTCTAGACACCAACATACATATAATTCAAACTAAGAGTCCCATACATCATAGCTAAATAGAATAGAAAGCCTTTATTGTCATTATACACAGTATAACGAAATTTGAAAATAATGACAACATTGCGGCCGCTAGCCGTGGAGGCCACAATATTTGGCTTTTTACACTGACATCCAAATATACTTGAGATAAAGTCTCGCTGTATTAGTGTCTTTTAGAAGTTAACATTTCCCCTGTAAAGTTACTGCTGTGAAGATGCAAGGTTTTGTTCCCACAATCACAGTTACTTATAGTATATACTCTTTAGAAAATCTGCAAATGCACACATTTTCCCCTGAAACTCAAAGCTGTAGAATTTTATTCCATTGTGCACCACACAGAAATAACTGCTCCCATAATGGAGTGGGATTAGCATTACACCTTGTGTGACTAACATTACGCCTACAGGTCAGTTGCAGTTTATAATATTATTCACGAGTGTGCGGTTTTGAGTGTAGTGTGTTAACATTTTTCGCAGTATGTGGTTTTGAGCACAGTTTACTATCGCAATGCGTCTCCCACTTAACTCCTCTGTGTATATATATATATACAAAGTAGAAGCCAAAGCATTACAATTAAAGATTTAAAGCACCGCTTTTTTCCCTCTTTATCAGTTTCTTGACTATATACAGATATGTGTGTTTCCGTGCGGAGATACTGGTTTGAATGAGAGGTGAATTAATTATTTTACTCACTTGTGATAAAATCTCCACACACAGCATCTGTAGTATTTGTGCCAGGGGTCAGCAAATGACGACCTAACTTTTCACAACTAGCAAGGAAGAAAATCAGCAAAAATGTAATATTAGAGCAGCCCAAACATTTGTGTGCAGAAAAAGCTGAAGGATAAAGACTGAATACTGAACTGGCTTTAATGGTTTTCAAACCTGTTGTAACTCCAATAACAGTGGTCTTCACTTATTTTCCACACTGAATGTGTAAGAACTGTCATAATGTATATGACAGTTGTTGCTTAAACAAGCTTGCCAAACACTGTTGCAAATATTACTTGAGTTTTTAGCTAGTTTAAGCTAGAACTGTCATACGCATGATTAAATTCAGTGTGGAAAAATAAGTGAAGTCCACTGTTAGTGTCTTATCCCATAACATCCCATAGAGACACTAGCATAAAATTGGCACCACCATTATGGTGTTAATCAGACAAACAAAAGCTACTTAAAAAGTCTAAAAGTGAGCTTCAGGTAAAAGACCTGCTAATTACAAAAGTGGAATTTGGCCAATTTGATTGTAAAGAAGTTCATCACTTGCAAAGAGTCACAAACACAGATTCAGATGTGTCAATGCAGAATTTAAATTGAGTATAAATATAATTTGTTACATATCTATGTAATTACATATGTAATAACAATAAAAATGTACAGCAAAATGACAGTAGTAATTTTAGGCTTCTAAGGGTTAAATGAAAATCTCGTGCAGGTTTCAAAACAGATGCTACCTGTCACATCAGATCATCAGTACTCTCTGTGTTTGTGTGTGAGTGTACGTGTGTGTGGTTGAGTCTGTGATTGTGAAAGTGAGTGTGATTGAGGGTGCGGCAGTGGTACTCACTTGGTGTGATTGTAACAGGGTGAGTTGTAGTCGGTCACGTTGCTGAAGGTTCCAGGTGTGCAGGGGCTACAGATGGTGTTTCTACTGCTGGTGGCTGAGAGAAATGCAACTCATTTTATTCATTCAAATAATAAACAAAACATATTAAACGATACCATAACCTTTGTGTATGTCATACTTTTTGCCGTAAAAGATGTTCACTGCATATGATATATAATTCTATTACAAAATCAATAAGATGTGTCCTTTGCCCAGGGTACTCGAACCGAATGCCAGTTTTATTTCTACAAGTTAGAAATGGCAGTTTTGACCGCTCTGTCGTAGGGGTGTTTATCTAGGACCTCATGAGGATTTCATTTGGTTATTATGGTAGCATCAATTATTTTCAAAAACACACTGAACATATAAAGCCTGACTAGAGAAACTATTTATTCAGTAGTAGAATGTATTCAGAGCTGTAAAAACTGTATGCTCAACTTTTCTCCCCCTCAAAACAGCCAGAGAACAGGACGTATACTTCATGGAATATCATTCTAACTGAATATGGTTGATTTTACTAAACCAGTACAGTTGAATTACCACCATAAGCACAAAACATCACTGCATTTTTTACACCCCTAGTTCTCAGAAATTAATAGGTTGAACAAAGGAAACAAAGGTTTTGGCTTCAAGATGCAAATATTAGATATGCATCAAATGAAAAATCATGTAGCAAGTGAGAGTGTGTGCGTGAGCGACTTACGTTTTTTATACACTCCTTTTCCAGGTGGGCAGGTCGTGACTGAAAGACAGTGTTCACAGTGACCCGTAGAGCCCCCACTGCAGTAGAAGCCCTCATCACACTCACACTGGCGGTCACTGTCTTTCTGACAGGGCTTTAACTCCCGCTGATCTGAGTGGGCAGAAACACGGGGGGTCGAGAGGGTTTTAAAACAGAGGTTAAGTTGAAGAGCAGGATGTGTAATATATTACTAATATAAGGAAGGAAGTTAGGCACCATAAAATATGGGATTATTGCTTTACATTTGAGATTTTTGGCATTTTTCTGTCTTTGAGTATTTGGGAAGAAGTCAGAATAATAAAAATAACACTTAGAGATTTATTCAGTGGCCAACAAGTGATACACAAACCAAAATCTATATATTATACTCCTCAAAGTAGCCCCCATGCTATACTGATGCAGCATTAAATTTTTGGCATAATCTTGGCCGATTCACGAGGAGCCACCTGTAACATGAAGTTCCACATATGAAAAATACTTGGTTTACATTTACATTTACATTACGTTTACATTTACATTTAAGTTACGTGTTTTGTGGCATTTTGTTTTATATGTATTTTATCACATATTTGTAATACTTCCCACTTGTGGTAGCAAATTTCCCACTTGTGGTAGCATACTTCCCACTTGTGGGACTAAAAAAGGTTTATCTTATCTCTTATCTTATTTATGCATGAACAACAATATTGGTATTGAGGCAAATTTGGAGCACTTTCATTTTGGCCTAAGAGGTGAATGACATGGCAAACATCACAATATTTCCAGACCTTTTCACGATTCACACTAAATATCATAATACTTAGTATTTTCTAGTATTTCTGAAGTTTGATACTTTGGAAGAGACATGACTTAAAAAACTAAAGCTATCAAAAACTAAATGCAATAGTTGTAAATATTTATACCAAGTTTCACACACACTGCACTGGACTAAATCCAGTTCATTTGGACTAATAATGTTCTAATAGTGCTGCCAATATCTACCACATGCTTAGAAAATCTTTCGCATTAACCATAAATTATCATTGTATTGCCCAGGCTTGATTGGCCGCTGGATTAAAATGTCTTTAATATCATTAAAAGCCAGCATTCAGTCAGCTGTGTTTTTCTTCATGTGTCTGGCCCTTTCATTTGTAACGTGTTATACATCATACTAGTTACCATTCACCGCTTTTAATTGTGATTTTGAAATAAATTTGACTGGACCTACCTTTATGACAATGTCTGCAAATCAGGCATTGAGTCATACCGTTGTTCACGGCCGTGTACGTGTCATGAGGACATGTTTTACACGTTGTAGCTGAGGAGGAGCTGCTACACTGAGATAAAACATATTCCCCTGTGGTAGAGAGAGAGAGACACACATTTCCTTACAATAGCAAATTAAGCAACGTGGTCAGATGGTTGTTTTAAGCTCTCTGGTTCTGCCTCTACATTTCAAGGCCTTCTGTTTATGAGGCAGGATTTCTTGCTTCATATCTCTACAAACCTAGCTTTTACAAATGAATTTCCGAACTCTGTGATAAAATTCATTGAAGACAAATGGTCCAATTCCAGAGACACAAGGCTGTATGAGCCCTCCTGTGTATCACTGCTGCCAAAACAAAACCTTTTATCTTCAAAAAAGTAACTTTATAGGACAAGGGACAAAACAGTTTATATGTAAGTTAGAGCAACAAGATTTTATTCCACGCCATTTTGTAGTGATTCTTTTGGTCCGTTCATCATGGACTTTTAACACTATAAAGCACAGCTTTTATTTTATAAAAGTTTATGTATAAAAAATTACAAAACAACAAAAATGGAGATGCATGTTTTTCATCCAACAGTGAGGATATGCCTCGAAACGCAACGTTGTCTGGTGTAAAATGTAACAGTGATATTTTGTATGGTAAGCTGTTCAATATAATAAACGATTCATTATGGCACAGTAAAAAATATAATTCCGTAATAGCTTGTTCTAAAAGCATCTCCTGAAACATGGTTTCGTTTTTAAATTGTTATTTGTTGTCATAATATTTACAGTAGTAAGCCAAAATCCCTTCTCAAGATTTATTTTCAACTTAGTTATTTATTCAGCTCACCTGGTGGACAGCGATAACAGCACTTTCCGTTGTACTCGTACTGGTCCGAATTGGAGCAGGTCATCTTCTGACCGTCGTCTGGTTTTGTCTTTATGGCGCCTACTCTTGACCTCCTTCCGTCGCTGCAGCTTGTGGTGCTTTAGGTATTTAGTATCTAAAAATTCTTTCCCGAAATCCGGAATCTTAATATGATGATTTCTTCTTCTTCTAAAATCTTCTTGTTTTCTCCCTCGTCTCAGTTTTAATTTGTGTTGCTCGGTTCTTCACCAGACAACTGTTGGGCTTTACGCCTGTTTTGTGTCGTCACTGTCTCGTCATTTTGTTCACTCCTCTTTGCGTCACTTTGTCCACCACAAGCAGAACATGCTCATGTTCCCCACCCCCCCTCTCTCTCTCACAGACACACACACAAACACTCACATTGTCATCTCACCCACACCTTTCCCCCTCACGCTCTGCTGTGGAAACCCCCACTGCCCCTTTCCTCTACTATTCGGTTGCTTTGCTTCCTGTTCTCTTAACTCAAACCCCTGAGAGAGAGTCAGAGAGACACAAATACAGAAAGGGGGCAGAGGAAAGTGGTGGGGGGTGGGTGTTGTGGAGGGGGTAGAGAGTGGGAGTAAAAAAGACAAGTAAGAAGTGTTCAAAAAGTGTTTAAATCTCATTTACTATATGAAAGTCTTCAACAGTATGAAATTTGTTTAAAAATATTAAAATGAGTGTGTCTTTCAAGTAAGCACTCCAAACTACCTTACAGTAAATGAACACACAAATGAACACACAAATACAGTAAAACCAAAAAAATATATCCTGATTTAATGAAGGACTGACTGAGGTGCTTGGCGGTGACTGTAAAAACTGGGATCAAAGAAGGACAGGCTTGAAATTGTTAAGCTAACACGCTCACACACATCAGTTCTGAGATAATGTGTATTTGTGTTTATTCTTCATACTGTTCTTGCTGTTATTTTAAACAAATGTGTGCTTTCCGTCCAGATAAATAACCTTTTATAGATGTCTAAGACACAGTACTATACACCAATCAGCCACAACATTAAAACCACAGACGGGTGAAGTGAATGACATTGATTATTTTTGTTACAGTTACACCTGTCAAGGGTGTGATATACAGTGAAAAATAGGAAACTGTGTAAGGATTTGAGCAAGAACTTGGCGATAGTCAGACGACGGAGCATCTCCAAAATGGCGGGTCTTGTGGGATGTTTCCAGGTATCTAGTGTTTAGTATCTAGCACGTTTGGTCCGAGGAAGGGCGACGGGTGAACTGGTGATGGGGGAGTGGGGAGTGAAGGAGAGTGGGGTCTAATCCAATCCTACTGCTGTTGTAGTACAAATTGCTGAAAAAAGTTAATGTTGGCTAAGATAGAAAGGTGTCAGAACACACACCCATTTGCATATGTGGCTTCATAGTCACCTGTCAGAGTTCCCATGCTAACCTCTGTCGAAAGCACATACAGTGGACATGTGAGCAGCAAAACTGGACTATGGACCAATAGAAGAAGCTGCTCAGGTCTGATGAGTCATGTTTTCTTGTGATATATCATATGTGTGTATCACTTATGTGGGGAATAGATGGCACCAGGATGAGAAGGAAGCAAGCTGGCACTGTGTGTCCTGGCATTCATTTGGATGTTACTTTGACAAGTATATTTGACATTGTTGCAGACCAAATTCACCAATCCATGGCAATGGTATTCCCTTACGGCAGTGACCGCTTTTCGCTGAATGCTGGCTTGCAATTATCCTGACTGAACTGTGTTTAACTGAGAATAAAATGAACTGAACCGGAATGAACACAAATCTCTTCTCATAGCTGTATATTTTTATTTCAATTTTCCAAAAAATCTATCCACATGCTCAGCTCTCTCTTAGTCCATACTTGTGTTATGTTATGTGTAAATACTTATTCTAATTCTATTCCCATATCTCACTGAAACAATGAAGCTGAATCATTTCCTGATGGTGTACAGGAATAATACTCCCCTCTGATTTATGTTCAACACGTTTCCTTATCAGGCCCAACAGTAACTCCATGTACTTGAGTTTATGAGTTCAGACTTCACATTGTTTTAATGTCTTGTGCAGCTGTTATTCCCGACACACTATATGACCCAAAGTTTGTAGGCACCTTCTCATCTGCTTACACTTCTGAAACTGAAGGATATTAACAGGGTTTTGCCCTCATTGTTGCAGTGAAAGACTCTACAATTCGGGAAAGCCTTTACACTAAATGTTGCTGTGAGGATTTGATTGCATTCAGTCACAATTTAGTGATGTCAGGCACTGATGTTGGATGATTAGTTTTGGATCGCTCCACCACGACTCATCACTCCAGAGAACACAGTTCTGCTGCTCCAATGCTGGATGACTTTACCCTCTAGCCACCACTTGATATCAGACATGATATAGACTTAGGCTAATGTGCAGCCGTTCTAGAGAGTCCCATTCTATCGGTCACACTTTTATATAGAGATTGTACAAGTTCTGTGTGCACACTTGAACAACTGTGTCAGCAATGGGTCTACTGAATCCATTAATTAATGTGGGTTGTCTGGATACATTTGGGCATGTAGTGTACGAAAAAACACGAATCTTCATTTTTCTCTCTTTTTTTTTTTACATTTTTTAACACAGCATCTGTCCTTTACATTATATTTCATGGTGAATGGATCAATAGGAATATGACCAGAATAAACATTTTTGCTTTCTCCTGTAAACATTTTATTTTGGAAAATGACATGAATAATTCCTTCTCAGTGTCTAAAATATCTCACCCGCAGTGAAGTGTGATCATTTGTAAGCCCTCCAGAGGCCTTCTGTGTGATACCGCACACACAGATGTGGGCAACCACTCACTTTATCTCAGCTGTATCTAAAAACCATTTGAATGTCAAATACTGACACTTTAGCTTCTGCTACAGTATATTAGTGGGGAAAATATGCTTTACTCCACTTCTGCTTTAGTCCCTCACAAATCTTCTTTTGTGTTTACTTTCATTCTGCTCTGCTGGCTCAGCACCAGTTCCTCTTTGCTGTTGCTAACACCTCTTAGCTTGGAGCTTCAGCATTTTAATGTGGAAGATCCAAAAAGAGTACAAAAGAAGATGAACAGCACCTAATAAATCTCCAGGGCCTGTAGAGGCTGGATACTGAGAAGATCAACTACTGTTTTATAGTGTCAGTAATTGGGACGTTTTGGATAATCTTTTTCCTTATGATTATTTTGTTAGCTAGTTTTGAATTTTACTTGGGTCATTATTTCATTGCAGTAATACTGTTAGTGGAGGATGATTTGGAGTTATTTTGCCCTCCCTCATGCTGCTGACTTTGATCCTCCCACACATTGCCCTGTCTGACGCACTGTGAAATCCAGGATATAGACCACAATGCACAATGTGGCTTCACCGTGACCGAGAGTGTCAGACTAAACTTACTGTAAGTTACGGTCATACAAAAGGTGGGCTGTCACAAATACTATTCCTGTTTTTTTGGTCAGCCAAAGACTGTGAATCAAGGGTGGGGTTTGAGTGAAATCAGGGCAAGTTCAGTTCAGTTAGTGAATGAAAGAAATACAAAATTTGACAGATATATATGCAGGACAAAGTCAGAGTCAGCATAAGCCATTTGCTTTCTTATATAAACACAGTCAAAGATCCTCAGTGCTTCAATACAAGGGAGGACTGAGAAAATCTCTTCAGTTGAGTATGGTGTCTGAGTTGTAGGAAACAGTACGGAAAACACAACTCTAAGTGCATAGCTCAGCCTCCCCTCCTTCCTCTTTCTCTGCCCGTCTGACATTTTGCAGTGTGTTAGAGTGCACATGTGTTCGATGCCAAAAAAACCCGTCTGCCTCCTGTCTGTGTTTCTTTGTTATTGCATGGCCAAAATAAAACAGGAATAAAATAACAGAAACACCAAGCAACATGCTGATAACACTTCACAGAAGGACGTCACTCTGGAAACTGACAAACCTACATAAAAGGGTTATTAGAATCAGAAAACTTTATTGATCCCGGAGGAAATTGCTTATGTTAACATGTCCAATTGTCATTTCACCTCAGCAATATCAGCACTTGATGGAATAATCCTTTATAAATGTTTATGTAGGTTTTTGTCAGAGTTAACAAAGCTCTTAAATACCTTATCAGAGCCAGATAGCTTTGGTTCTTTGATAGATAAAGAAGGTGTCACCTTAACTCACACTTTAAACTCCAGAATGTCTCATAAAGTTACAGTAATGTGTAGGTCTGTTTTGTGTTATATTATGTATTATGGGAACAGTGTTTTCACCACGGGGGGTCTATAAATTGTCCCATGTTCTTTTTCTGCTCTACATTTGTGTAGATCAACTGAAACCATCCAGTGGCAGGTTTAACAATCAGGTGGGGTTGAGTTGAAGGTCTCCAGAAGACCTTTGTATATAGAACACAGTTCAGAATAGGGCTGAACAATATTGACAACATTCAATATCATTATATTTTCATCAAATTATCACAGAATAAGTTATCGTTCATTAACACATACCTATAACATCTGAGACACTTATACAGCTATTCTATGCCCAAGGATTGTCTTACAAACCTGCCTAAGCTAATTTGAACAGTTTTATTTTGGTTTATTCTCTTACACTGTTTTATAAGCATCACTCCTATAGAAAATCAGGAAGTTAATTTATTTAACTTGTTCTTTTGAAAAGTCTGCTTGACCTTGTAAATTATGTACATTGCAATTAATTGTTAAGTCATGGATACCATGAGTAATTATCAATATCAAATAATTAAGAATAAAAATAATAAATATATTATAAAAATAATATACATATATAAAAACCGTAAACCTGGAAAAAAGCATCACAGTATAGACAATATGTCTCTCAGCCCTAGTTCAGAACTCCTTTGAAATCAATCCATCAATCAATCAATAAATAAGATGATTATTTAACTTTGGTCTTCTTAGTAGTCATGAGAACGGACCAAGATTATTTTGTAAACTTTTCAAACTGGACATCTGCAGCTACTTCTAAGAATTTTGTGACATTGTATCCAATAGTAGTATCCAACCTATGACTCTGTATTTGTGTGCATGTGGATGTGTGTGTGTGTGTGTTTGTGTGTGTGTGCTTGTAGAATCCATGCTTGTGGTCAAAGTCATCTTTATTTTGTAATCACTGCAGGGGTCACTGACTTTACCGAACCTGATAACCAAACAAACGAAAGTGGATCAAAACTTTAGTTTCATTTTCTCTGTCAGTGGGCAAAAACACAGCATGGAGAGATCAAATACAGAGGCAACAGTGACACTCTGCTGTAGAGTGGGTATAATGTGTGTGAACCAAAATTGTGGGGTTTCTGCTTGCATCACAAAGCGCTGAATGGGGTCTGTGAAACTGGAATACTAATTCAGATAAAATTCTGTGTCTGATTATACACATTTATACACATTGGATCACATTTGGTGAATTTGCTAAAGGGAACAAGAAAGTATAGAGGTAGGACTGATCCATCTGGACAGCTGACAAACTTACTGAGGCAAATGTTAAAAAATCCATTTTATTTGGGATGTGTGCAGCTCTTAGGGGGCAGCAAAGTGTGCGTGTGTGTGTGTGTGTGTGTGTGTGTGTGTGTGTGTGTGTTAGGGACGTTGGAGGGTGTTACTCAAATAGACAGACAAATAAGGGAACATACAAGTGAATGCTGAACAGCCAGTCTTCTTAAGGTCGGCTTTGTTTCAGCATGACCATTCTCTGGTGCGTAAAATCATCTTTTTTTTTAGCTTGACTTAGATATCATTATTATTTCACAGCAGCATTTGCATCATATTTTTGATATTCGGGGTGTCTACTTGCTGTCTGCTCCTCCTTTATTTAATCTTCTTTTCATGCTTTCCTTTTATCATGTCCCACTCTTTTCACTTTTATCCCCTTAACCCACCTCCTCCTGAGTGTCTCTCTCTTTATTTTAGTTAGGGTGAGGTTTTAGCCTCTGTTGTCGTGATCAGTACTGCAATAACGATACATTAACCCCTATAAACTGCATACATGATTCCACACTTAAAGCTTCTCATTCTGTTTAATAGTAGTGTAATGATTGTCCTGCTCATTCTCTACCCAAAACTGTACAGAACACTGGTACAATCAGTTTGGAGATGTAAAAGGATATATATATATATATATATATACTTCTTCTTTTTGGTTGAGAGGTCAGGCATGTAGCACAAAATTGTATGTAGGCTGGTATTTTTGTTAGCGTCACCCACCTGACGAATTCGGTATTGCTGTTTCCAGTCCAGCTCACCAGTGCAGCATTTTAAAATGGACACTTAATGTTATAGTGTGACTCTAAACAAACATTGTGGCAGCCTGTTAGCAGCTGCTTGTGTTACACAGTTTCTGGTTGTGGTGGTGGTGGCCTGGCAGGTAAGATACTTGCCTCTGGACCAAGAGGTCATGGGTTTGAATCCTGCCTTCAGCAGACCACCACTGGGTCCCTGAGCAAGGCCCTTAACCCCAAGTTGCACCAGGGAGATGGTCCCCTGTAGTTAGGGAACCAAGTTGCTTTGGATAAAAGCATCTGCTAAATGGTGTAAAACATAAACAAAATTTTTGCCAGCATTCAGTTAAGCTTGTCCAACCTTTAGAAAAATCTGTCAATACTTTATTTTGTCTTTGTTGTACATGATAGATTATATTTTTATGTTTCATTAAGGTTAAGTATTTATCAATCAGTTCTTACACCATCCAATCTAACGCTATTGTCTTACATAGGGGTAGAAAGGCTTATATCACCATGGCAACATTTACCCAGGTGCACTCCGCTGTTGGCCATCTACCGCAGCCATGAGGCAGGAAAAAACATTTTTCAATGACAGCAGTAAGAGTAGGCTGGTAAAAAGCCATATTGATTAACACAGGCATTCAGCACATATTGCAGTTACTGTTCCTTATTTAAAATACAATTAAGTTCTCATGGAAAACCAAAAAATATAGCAATGTACCCAATACCTTGATCCCCATGCTACCACTGCAGTGTTGTAGAACCGCCCCTTCCTGATACTTAATAATGACAGTAAAAAGTCATGACTGTAGGCAAGGAGACCCTGTCATTCTTGAGAACAATTTGTTAATCTTCCTTTTCCTAGAAGTAAAGAGGAAATGAGTGAAAATAATGATGAGATCAAGATATCAAAACCTATTAATTCGCAGTCATGGGATTGATTTTGAAACCAGATACGAGTACTAGGAGGCACTGTTGTACGTCGCTCTGGATAAGAGCGTCAGCTAAATTCCGTAAATGTAAATGTAAATATAAGGAGTGGTCGATATGGAAGAATAATAATATATTCTATATTTTCATGATACATGATGTTATGATATTTATATTTATCTGACATTTGATGAGGTGTAACAGATTAAAAGAACCAACAATTTGAAAACACATTCATTTCACATAAAAAAATATTTCACATTTAAATAGTTACAATATAAGCTAATGATTTTTTAATAACTAGTAAAATGACTTTGATTATGGTTTTTACATGATACACAGCACTAATTCTAATTCTAATCTAGTTAAGCAAGATTTATAGTCTCTATAATGAAACATGCAGTTGGTTGCATTTTTTAAGTATTGACGATATAATACGCTCCCAAAAAGGATATTCTGACAATTGTGATTTAAAGTAATATTAACATATTGCCCATCCCTAACCACAACAATACCATCTTTCCGACCTTCAGTACAAAAATGTTCTTGTAGACAGGGCAGGGATAGGTCAATTCGTAATAGTCAATTAAGTCATAAGTCTTAAGATTAAGAACTGAATAATAATAGAGTAATTAATAATACGATAACAGTTTACAAAGTTAACATGTCCCTCTCCTGCAGGGTGTGTGTGTTGCTGTTGCCGGTGTGTTTTTCACATCCTCTGGCTGGCTGGGTGAATTCTCCTGGATACCCAGGTGGATATGATCCCCACACTGAGATGATTTGGGAACGCTGTGCTCCAAGTGGACACACACTCTCTCTCTCCTTCATCCACTTCGACCTGGAGGACAGCTACGAGTGTGAAAATGATGCAGTGAAGGTAGGGGCATTACTGTGTGTGTGTGTGTGTGTGTGTGTGTGTGTGTGTGTGTGTGTGTGTGTGTGTCTAGCAGTATGTCTTACCTGTGTTGCCTTCTTTTTCCAAATCTTAAATTTAAAGTTTTAAGTTATATTATACACTATTTAATTTTATTTAAACATGTGCCATTATCTCATTCATAATCAGTTAAGACACGCTTGTTTTCTGGGGTTTGCTTCTTTACTTTTACACTGCAGCTATGAGGCACGTAGTAAACAGGTAACAGAAGCTCTGGTACACTGTATTGTGTACTGACACAGTGTTTATTAAAAAAAATCTTCTGCCATAGTATGAAAATAACTGTAATGAAGCATCTACTTAGATCTAGTGTACACATAAAACACACAAATCAAGTTTAATTGATTGGGTTGTTAGAAGAGCCATCGATTGAGAAAAGGAAAATCTGCCAGAAACAAAGAGACTAATTTAAACATGTTAAACACATCATTGCACTTTCTGTTTGGGTCTATGTAAGTTTTACCTTGAGCAACTTGAACTAGTTGGTCAGATATAGAGGTTAAGAGTGGTTGGGGCCCAAAATGCAAAATTTTTACTTTAATCCTTGTTTATTTTGTAAAGATTTATAACTACTTTTTTCTTTGGTAAATATTTTTGGTCACAGGGATTGGTGAGAGTTAATAAATACCTTCTCTTGTACTTGTTCAATGGGCTAGCACACTGTGTATTTTATGCCCTGATTCTGTTTACATCTGGTCACTTTGTCATTTTATTTTATTTTTTGTATCTCAATTGTAATCTGATTAAAAATTAACCACAGACTTTTATACTCTGTAGCCAAATGTATCTCTAGCTAGTCCAATTGCATTATATGTTATGTTGTGTGTTAAAGCGCAAAATAGCTTGGAGAGAAAGACACATTCACACTGGTACAACATTTAGCTACAGTGTGTCTCAGAAGATCTTCTGATGTGGTTTGAGTGATCACATTTAGATCTGTTTTAAGTGATCTAATTCTGATGCTGAAGAAGCGTGGACCTTTAACTACAATATATTGACAAAAGATTTGAGACACCTGACCATTACTCCAAAAGGGACTTTAATGACATTGTATTCAAATACATAGAATTTAACAAAGAGATGGTCCCCCCTCTGAAGTTATAACAGCTTTCACTCTTCTTGGATGGCTTTCCACAATATTTTGGAGTGTTTCTTTGGGAATTTGTGCCCATTCATTTTTGTAGAGCATTTATCAGGTCAGGCACTGATGTTAAACGAGAAGGCCTGGCTCGAAATCTCCGGTTCATCGCAAAGATGTTGGATGCGGTTGGGGTCAAGGCTCTGTGAGGGCCAGTCGAGTATTTCCACATCGAACTCATCCAAACCAAATCTTGAAAAACACGTTTGTCCCAATACTTTTGTCCACATAGTGTATAGTAAAAACAAAACAAAAAACAAGCAAACTGCAGACTTTATGTTTTTGCTCATCAACTACATTTGATTGCTGTGTCAATATGATCATTTGACAAACTGTCTTTTTAAAGTCTCACGTTGTTGCTTTTCTGTCTTGTCTTTCTTTTTCTTTTCTCTTTCAGGTCTTTGCTGACAGTATCCTCCTCACCACTCTGTGTGGCAGAATGACAGCTGAGAAGCTGAAGACATTTGTCAATCCCTTGCTACACTCGACCCCTGCAGGCTGTCTCTCTCTCACCTTCCAGTCTGACTACTCCAACACAGAGAGGCAAACTGGCTTCAGAGCCTTTTATACAGTTCAGGGTAATGGTCATGTTTACTGGACTACTGTACATCCAATTTTTTTAAATGATAGGTTGAAGTTATGACCTGGACAGTGGAAATAACTGAGTTATTGTATTGTGTCCATCATTCCTGTGCTGGCCCAGGAGGTTTGTGTGGATAAGGCCTGTTTGTACAAAACTGACCTTTGTAACTCACTTTGTGCCCACAGATGTGGATGAATGTGAGGAAGGCAAGCTGCAGTGTTCTCATTTTTGCCATAATTACATCGGAGGATACAGCTGCAGCTGTAAACCAGGATACTTCCTCAGTGAAGACCAGCACATCTGCACTGGTAGAGAACTACATGCTCAGTATATACAAACTGCAAACTCCTGACTTGCATCTCCATTTATGAAGTCCACCTCCTTCTCCACTTGTATTTATGAGGTTCACTATGTAGTATGATTACCTTTGCCTCAGTCAACACCAGCCAATGGCTGTTATTGCTACAGCAGTGATACTGACATGGTAGTGTGTTTGTGTCCTTGGTACAAGTTGTCACGAGTGAGGAATGTGAACGCCCAAATGTAGCGTGAGGGAAGGACCCAATCGCAGAGATAGACGAATGAGTTGGTTACCCACGCTATTG
>JBBJLS010088503.1:0-22766 GCA_037577275.1 Bryconaethiops microstoma
GTGTGTACCACTTATTTTTAAATCAGCATCTCTGAGTGTGACAACCATTCCATGCCAATGTCTGTTAAATTCCTACACAGGCATCTCATTCTGCTTTATGAGGTACTGATTAGTTGATCGCCTGAAACAAATCTTATTTAATGAAGAAAAGTATAAAAAAACACTGCTGTAATCAACACTCTCCTTTTGCAATGTAACCAGTTGGATGGTAAAACATTACTAAAAATATGTCAAAGGTAATTATTGCCATTTTGTTTGAGTGTCAACAAGATATATATATATATATTACTACTTACTTTCCTAATCATTTAGTTTTTTGTTGTCTCTCCATTCCAAAGTTTACTCCAGGCCATACATGTCATATTGTTTTCTTCCTAAATGCTTAAGAATCTGCTTAAGACGGATTGCACATACTTATACAGCTTAAAAGTAGTTACCTTTTTCTCCCACGTTTATTGTCTCTCATCACCATGTGAGCTAAGTACTACACACCACACATGCAGCCGTTTTACTCTATTATCTCATTTAGATTTGTGGATCGACTTCAATATTGTGAAGACCGGCCTGCTAGCAGTGATTTGTTTCCTTTTATACAGACTATCACAAGGTATGTCTTTTTAAACACTTAATTTTATATGTAAGTTTTTGATTTTTCTATAAATCAAGGTGTGTGAACAACATCATTGAACTTTTAGTGATGTTAAGAGTTAACACCTATTTCTGCTAAATAAGATGTATTCATGGTGTTGCAACTTTATTTTAAGTAGATTTGTATTTTACTTTATTAGTATTGTTGTTATTATAGTTATTACTTTAATTTTGATGTGCAACGATAGAAGCAAAAGAATTTCTAGTATCTCATGTTTTCCCATTCCCATTTTTCCACCAGCATTGATAAGATGGCCCATAAGTTTCATATTCTCTCTCACAGGTAACTGAATCAAATCTTCAGTCCTCCCTTTAGGTTTTCTAAGTCATGCACAATGTTTGGTCACTATAAATAAATGTTTTCTTATTTTTATGCACCAAAATGTCCTTTTCCTTCCTTTTCTTAGGACTGTCCTTCCTGTGGAACCTTGTGGGTCATCTTGTGTACATGGCCCGGGGTATGGTCCTCACTCCTTTTTCATTCATACTTTTTTTTTAAAGAAATCTTTTCCAGGTTAAATGAATTCTAAGTCTCAGGCTCTGTTTCTAGGTTTATTTGCTGTATTGAGATGGTCAACATACATGTGGAGCTTTGTTGTTGGTGAGGCCCTAAATATTGCCTGGTGTTTCTCTGATTCCTCTTGAGTTTAACATGTAACACCAGATTTCTTCCTGTTCTTCTGTCTGTGGCAGTCCTGTTGTCCCTGTTCTCCAAAATCAGCTGGGTGCCTGATACCTTCAAGACTGTTCCAGGTAACAAGATCTGTTAATAAAATCAAAATTGAACAAATTCCAAATTAAACAAAGTGTCAATCTCACTCGTGCTTTTCTTCTTTTAAGGATCTTTTATAAACGTAAAGCAGTATTGTGAAGTAATGACCCAGCACATTAAAGGTAGGTGTGCCGAACCGGGCCAATTGTTCTACTTAGGATTTTTACAAAATACTTTTAACAGTAACAACACAGCCTGTCAATGGCGTTTATTATTATGTTACATGTGCAATATTATTTTCCTCAGAATATATTTGCAAGTTGTGTAAATGTTTTTTGTAACTGACAGTGATTCTCTTGTTAAAGGGGACATATTATGCAAAATTCATTTTAGTTATAATAGGTCTATGGGCTATACAAAACAAGTTCATGAAGTTCTTTGCACAAAATCACTCTCACATAAAGAGATCTCATCAGTTTTATTCTTGACAGTTTCAGTCCCTTTCAAAATGAGCCGTTTTAGGGCTCTGTTACTTTTCTGCAAATAAGCTGTTGCTGGCCACGCCCCACCCATCCCATGCTAACACTGCGTGTTTAACACACGTGAAACAGAGGCGCTATCCAGTCCTATATGTTCGACCCCAAGTCGGACCCAGAGCAAGAAAAACACAACAATTCATGAGTGACTTGCCTTTGCTTGTAGCCACAGCGCTCGGCGTCTTATCCGTGCTAGTAAAACCAGCAGACAAAAATGGCGGATCTTCAACTAATCTAGTGGGTGGGGGCTCGACAGATGAGGGGTGGTTCTATGCAAATTTCCTCATCCTGACGTCAGGATAAGGGAGCAATCCAAACGGCTCATAGAAGCGTATGATTCCTGACACCAAAATCTTTCACTTGATTCACAGAAAATGGATGGATGTTTTTTTTTGGTTGGATGTGCATATAGGAGCAGTAGAGACCCAAATGGAAATACAAAAGGATTTGCATAATATGTCCCCTTTAAATTAAATTAAATTTTTTTTTTTTATTGTGTTCAGCCAACGCCTATTCTAATCCAACATGTTCTGAACTAACTGTACTATTTACTGTTTGAATGTACATATATAACCTTTAAATCCCTAAACATCATCAATAATGTATTGCACACCTTGGAAGCTCAGCCATATAAACAACCATACAACCGTAATACCTCAGAAACACACACGTGTGTGTGTATATAGAAATTCTGCTGCATGACAGAGCGGCCCCCTTCAGCCCAACCCATATGGTGTGAATGTAGAATAAAGCTACTGCTGCTGTGAACTCAAGGACAAGCAGCTGAATGATCAAAGATCCATTTGCTAATGTGCTCACTTCTGAAGGGCCACCACTGTAAAACTGAAGGTAATGATTTTTTTCACATTCAAAGTGGAGTGGCTGGGTATATGGGGAGTCAAGCCATCTGTTTATCAAATTACTGATGTAATTCAGTTTTTAAGACTAATGGAATTGGTAATTAAAGTCCAGTGTGAAGGCAATGCAAACTGTAAATCCTTCTTCTTCAAAAAAAAGAACACACTGAGGTTTAAACACAATCCTATTAGCAACATCAGACAGAGGACCACTTAAAAATTAAAGCCTAATTCTTTAATTGCTCACCCTTTCCTGTCCGAACTTCTCACAACAGCGGACATTTAGGCCGTGATATGTAAATTATGTCAAAGAAATAGAAAAGGGGAGTAATAAAATTGCTGCGCTTCCTGTGATCAGTTCTACACTTGGGAAATATGAGTCATATGTACAGGAGTACATATTGCCAGGCTGATTCATTCACTAGTAATTGACTTGCACTTTGGGAAAGCATGCTTGTGTTTTACAAGTGGTCTTCAAAAATCAGAGTTGCATAGCTAAATATGTCTCAACTGATGACCATGAAGGTCAACAGAATAGCAAGAGATACAGATATTGGAAGCTCTTCACTTGCGTTGAGATATTTTGAGCTGCATCATTGAATCCACTTTCCAAGGGGGTAAGTAAGTAACATGGAGTGATATAATTAAGGGGAGCCAATTATGTGAAAAACACAACACTTGAAGGTGATATAATCACTATAGTCTGCAAACAAGTTAGGCTAAATCTACCAGCCAATTAGCGGTGACACATTTAAAAATACAAACCTTTGCAGTAAAACAGCTATTTAAAACAATAGCGATCTTTAAATACATATTCAAAATATTAGTATATACACTGACAAGCTACTTCATGATGTACTTTTGTCTCTTTTGTCTACCTTCATTGTCCGTTCTATCGGCTCCATTCACCATAAAGGTAAAGTTTACAGATTGTAGTTCAACTGTTTCTCTCCATCATTTGTCAGCCACCTTTACCTCATTTGTCAGTGGGCACCTATGGAGCGCCGCAGGATCACGAGTAAGCGGATATTATTTGGGTGGCGGATCATTTACAGCACAGCAGTGACACAGACATAGTAGTGGCATGTTAACATGTGTGTGTATGTTTTTGTGACTGTGTGTGTGCGCATGTGTGTTTCTGTGTATATAGTACGCATAACAATAATGGGATGAGCTATTCAGCTGAAAATGTGTAACTGTTTAGCTTAACAATTATTCAAAGGCCGGCCTACATTGTTCTGCTGAATAAAGAACAATGTAGGACAGTTAACTAAATGTTAATGTATAATTGATTCCCTGCCCTAAGTCTGCACTTTTGCGGAAGATAGATGCAGCCATAGAGAGGCTCAGCACTAAGAGGAAGCTGCCTGCTCCTCGGTGCTTGACCTTTTAAGTAGTGAGAAATTGAGGCCAGCTACTGTGGCAGTCCAATTATGCCCTAGCACTAGTTAGATTAGCCACAAAATGTCTACTGATGCATTCAGGAATCTTGGTCTAGCTGAATCTGATTTTGACTTCAGAGAAGAGCAAATCGACACACTTCAGCTGAAATCAATTATGGCGCAAAAACTTAGCCAGCTCTTTTCATTCACACTCAGGAATTGCATCAATAGTTTCACACTCCATTTGAAATGCAGAAATATGTTCAGCGAGGCTGGACTGCATATGTTAAGATTCTGCTAATCAGCGCTCCTTGCAGAGTTGTGCACAAAAAGATTGACATCTTTGACTTCGTAGCGGCACTCTCATTTAATGCCAATGGAGCGCTTCTTCTCCATTGATGTGATGAAGAGAGGGCCTTGAATATTCTCTCCATTAACATATTTATTAATGCTGGCCTTATTGGCGAATGGCATCCACCCACATTAGCATTCTGTCACATTAGCATTCTGTCACTCTTCCAGGTAGTTTTCCTCCTCGGGCCTGACTTCGCAGGCTGTGTGATTTGCATTACGCCAGGCCCAGACCCCAGCACAGGCCAACCAGACAGACTCCCACCGTTCATTACAGCGTGAACCAGGCCTGCCGCTGATGGCCAGCATGGCCTGTGCTTCAGGAGGGCCGCTCTGAATCATTAATCAAACGGTCCTCTTCATTTTGGAGTTCCGAAGTTTCATGGCGTTGGCTCTGGGCAGATGTTTGCGAGATAATGAGTTGAGAATGCGCTTGATCACGTTCCAGCACAGGGCCCTGCAGGGCCACATGCTCATTTACATGGACCGAAATCTTATTTGACTTAGTCTCGTTAACGCTGACTGCCAAAACAACACTCAAGTCGGGCTAGTACTTTGTATTGTAAGCGCGGCTGTAAAAGCAGCATGCCAATTTCTGCATGAATTAGAGCACTGGAGGATTTTCATTGTGTTGCAGTGTCAGTTAAAATTTGCCCACATGAATCAATTTAGATTTTTAATAAACTAGGAAAGCTTAAAGGCTTGTTTTAAGCAAATAACTATGAAATATGAACTTAAAAAATCTTCCAAAATGAAATCGTGATTTAGACCTTCTATCTGGATACCTAATCCTCAGCCTGGTAAATAGAACCGTCCAAGCTTTATACTGTTCTATAAATTTAGTTTGGAACTAACCTGGTCTGGGAACACATAGCTGTCACGATGTGGCGGGAGTGTATTTTGTAGCTACTGGTGGCATGCCTCTCACGGTGAGTGGCAGAAAGTGGACACAAAGCATGTTAGCTGCTCGCTCCCATTTTATATGCCAGTATAAACACGACAAGCTAAAACACAGTTGAAACGCTACTCCTGTAGATATAACAATCCCTTCTCTATTCCACTGTAAAATATTTCTGCAGACATTTAGGGACGTGTAGTCTTGGACTAAAGAGAAACGAAAAATCTTATTTAGCCTAACCTCTATATCTATTTAAAAAAGTTTTGAAAGTAAAGCACACTGGCTGTGGAGGATGTTCATGCGCATCACCTCTACATTAAAATATGACTGTATTGTATCTCATCCCGGATTGGGTCATGCCTGTTATTCATTTTAGGTAACAGTGTTCAGTGCAAACTAAATAAAAACTAATTGAACACATTATGCAGCCTGTAAGGCTGCTATTTTCATAGGTTTATTTTGCTTTGTTTTATTCTGATTCATGAATGTCTCATCATTATGCCACTTTTTCCTTACTTCATTGTAGCCTTGCTATATAATAGCAGTACAGCAGATAATGTTACCTTGAGTTGTTTTTATAATAAGTATTTGTATAGCAAATCTTTCTGCATTTTTCAAAAGCTTAAATCACTTATGCACTAACTTACCCATACAGAAAACGCTTACAAGTTACCTCTATTGATGGTTCTTGGATGTTATTGGATAATTGCAGCATGTCTTACATTGTGTTATGAGAGGCAATAAGCCATGCCAAGGATGTCTCTAGAGAGGTCAACTCCGACAGTGCACGAAAAGAATGGGTCTCGCGCAAGCCCAAGTAATCATAGAGTAAGGCAATGGGGATTGTTAATAGTCCAGTAGATCAGGCTGTGTGACCTGCACTGCTTGGGAAAGTGGAGGTTTATGAGCTTCTGGAAACTGCAGTTTTACGACCTGATTCAGCACCAGCAATTACTTAATTCTAATGGATGTTTTTATTTTGTATCGTGCATGTTGAGACTTTCAAGTTAAAAGGACATTTCTGTGAAAATCAGACTGTGATTCTGGTCTGCATAGCTGTGGCTCATGATTTTGACATGCATTTTGCTCAGTGCTTGTTGGTGGATTTTACGTTTTGTTTCTACATTAGGCTTGTAGCTCCAGTGCAAAACTAAAGAAACAAGCTTTGCATGACAAATTTGAGTGGTCAGCTGCAAGGAGGAAAATAGTGCCATTTGGAGGATGAGTTTATCAGAGCACAATGAAAGAAGCTATTTGTCATTCGCTGCTTTGGGGAAAGTGAAGTGAGTGTGCTCTTCGGAACTCTGCAGCTTTATGATTGGATTCAGCAGCAGCGATGTAACAAAACTTTAGACTTTAAGATTAGTAATTATTATTATTTTAATAATTATGTACAATTTATGTTGTACCTTTCTCAAATGTATGTATGCTTTGGGAGCAATAGCAAAATATAAAATCAATGCCAAGTAAAACAGTCCACACACACACACACACACACACACAGTTCCCCCGCCGGGAGAGGGAAAACTCTCCGGACCACTGTGTACTTTGTTGGCCAGGAAAAATCGTTTCTGTGGTGAGAAGGTCTCTCTCAGCCTGGGAAGTCTAATAGCCACAATGAAGAGTAGGTCACACGGTCGGCCCAGAAAGCCCAAAGTCAGTCAGGCAGTTAACCCTGGTGGCATTATGGTCAGGAGATCACTCGGATGGCCAACCCAGGAAGCCTTACAGCTGGAAAGCAAATGCAGAGTCACTCAGGCCACCAGTCCAGGAAGCCTCTTGGTTGTGATGTGATCGGTCAGCCAGCTCGGGAAACCTTGTCAATGCGATGCACACTCACTGAGGTGATCATCCTGGGAAGTCTCACAGCTACAGCTGAAACTATCTCAGCTAATACTGTGTCAAACACCTCAGCCAGCGGCGAAAATCAAAACATATGCGCGCACACACACACACACACACACACACACACACACATTTACCAGTAGTTATTTTGTATATGAGAGTAGGAGTTCCTTTGGGCCCTTTTAAACCCAGTATTAAAAAGTAAATATCAGTATCTGGAGAGGAGTGCTTGCACAGCCTTCAGATATCTCTTGCACATTTACAGGACATTAATATGTATCCACAGTATGTTTCCATTGTCTGCAGCGTGAACAGCTACAAACCAGGTCAGGTATCAGGACTGCTCTAGGCAACATCTGATCGGGGTGCTGTGGGTGAAAGCAACTGTGTCCCGAAGATATCTTGAGACCCAACACGCAATCATATTCATCCTCGTTCACATTTAGTCAGGGGAACCTGCCAACTTTCTGTTTGTTCACTGTCTTGACAGTGCCTATGAGGACCTACCTGTTCAGATCTTTCTGACTGGTTCTCACAGGGCCAAATTAAGACCTAAGGTAAAGTCACTCTAAAGTCACCAGCCCAAGATACCTTTCCAAACTTGTTTTTTTAATTGTGGAAACTCGAAGTCAGAGAGTACCCTGGGATGGTGTGCTTGCTGGTCTTCTGTGAGTGTTGGGTAGCGACAGAACCTTGAAAGGATGTCATTCTGGCCCTGAAAGCACAAGGAGCAAAGCACTCTTTTCTTGTCACACCTGAACATGCTGTTAAACTTGGAATTTCACACAGATATGACAAGAAAACAATGAAGCAGACTATTGCATCGCAAGAGGCATGCTGGTACTCCATCAGCGCTTTTGCGTACCATGCACATTGGTGTAAGATTTTTCACCTTATCGGGTACTGCACGCTTGAGTCATCTCCCATGACATTTCCCTGTTAATGGCTGAATGCTGGCTGCAATAACACCCCATAACCCTGTTAGACAGCACAGAAAGCTTGGCTTTACCCCGATAGATCACTCTCTTATCTCCCAGGGTGTTATACCTGGAGCATGTCTGTTGCAGCAAAGGCTGATTTATGGGGTCTCTTTATGCAATGACACTCTTATCTAGAATCCCCTCCAGTTGACGACTGAGCGGGGGTTAATCAGGCACTGATGAGACGCAGCCTCCTCTCATCCTGCTGCTACCTGTATGGATTAGACCAAAACGAGGCCAGTCGTCTAATTACTTTGCATTAACATTCCTCTCCTACCTCTTCCAGCTATTGCAGTTCACACTCAGCCTCCTTAAAGCAAGCTCCGTCTCCTGTTCCCCCTCAGTTGGATATGCTCGTCTATTCTTGAATGAGTAGTGTCTGCTTGTTAAAGCTCTAGTCTAAAATCCTGACTCAAAGTATTCATCTATGTAAGAGAAGTTTTCATTGACCCCTATATGTTTGGGGTCTGACATTTTTCCATTTTTTAGATGACAGAAACCACATAAGGAAGTCATTCTGTAATTCTGCATGGTTGAAAGCAAGTGTATGATTATTTAGGCATGCAGTAGGTGGCATGTTAACTTGGGTATAATCATATTGTTAGCTACATTAGCTTTGTTGTAGCTCCTGTGCCAAACGAAAGCAAGCTTCACACCTCTATTCTCACACTTCACACCCCTATTGTCATGCTTCACACTTTTAGTCAAGGCTTCTCTACATTTTTACGCATACAACCTCCTCACCAACCACCTTCCACCCCCGCCACACTAGGTGACAACATTCCACCTGTCTATTTTCAAATTGGTCAATCCCAAATAACAAATCGCCTACTGACTATAAAGTCACTTGTAAGGCAACCATAGACATTTATAGTTATTTCACTTGGTGCTGATAGTTTTCTGTGTAAGCAGTTTTCATTTCTAAGCATGTAATGTATGTATTTTCTGAGGGTTTGAGGAGCTGAAAGTTGAGTGCACCTAACTACTAGTATTCAATAGAATCCTGAAATTATGCGGACATCTAATGGGCATTTAAGTTCAATCAATGATTCAACTGACTCTCATAACTTGAACTGTTTCTCTATTTGTTTCATAACAAGCCCTTTCAAACTTAATGCAGCATATGAAGCTTACAAGCACTAAGAGACCTAAGATTGCTTCTCCCTATGCAGCCTCTCTAGGCAAATAGCTTTATCCTTAAGGGAACATATTATAAATCCTCATGCCTAGCATGATATCCACTATTAGGCATTAAAGGAGTGAACTGAAATGGAGCATTTGTTGGAATAGAGCAAATGTGTGTTTTAACAAGCTTTTAATATGACCACAAAACACAATGTATGAGTTTTTATTAAAGCCACATTTTTTTTTTTTACTTTGACTGACCATGATGAACAGCCTTCCATTCTGCTGTGGAGATATCTTACATGACATCTTTAAGGCAGACAAAGCAGCCTTGCATGTGGGAGTAAACCATAGTGTGTACACACGGCCTTGCATCTGACTGCCAAGTCAGAGTGAAATTAGCAGAGCCTTGTCCCCTTGTCTTCTGTGTTGTGTATAGCCTCATTCACAAGGAGAAAGAAGTTCCTCCCTTTTGCCGTGCGCAGCCTGGACCAATGTTGTAACTCACACTGACAGGGTGGCATGTAGGATTCTCCATTCTGCATTATGGCTCGGGTGCTTGGTCACCTTTAATTCAACCTGATTGCAGCATAATTCATTCCAGCAGCCTCTGCAGCGCTCCGGAGTTCTCCAGGCGCCAGCTTTATCCAGCCCAGCCTGACTCTGCAGCCAAGATGGCAGCAGCGAGGGAGTGTACAAAGCCACCATCCCCTTGCCTCTACTCTTTAGATGGGACGAAAGGATGCAAAGTGGCAGCCTCCACCTGCTCTCGAAGCACTGTGGGCTGGCTGTTCTGCTGTGGTGCAGCATGGGATGTATCGGCATAGGCAAACCATTGCAGCCTGGACCTCGATTGCTAAGCTTGATTGATAGGTGAAGCTTTTCGGTGCGACGGGTACAATCAAAATCAAGTTTCTCTGACTCTGATCTGGGCCGACAGTTCTGTGCAGTGCCCCATTGTGCTTGTTTATTAAAAAGCGTGCTGAGAGAACTGCCTCCCTGAAGCCTCTGAGGGATTTCTGGGTGAGATTAGGATACACTCTCAGCCTCTGCTTACAACCTCGCATGCTGCCTCACATCTGTATAGCAACAACACCACTAACATGCCTATTTTTGCCCTGAAATCAGCCTTAAAGATAGATCTGGAGAAGAAACCATTATCTTTCCCCTACTGCAAATAGCTGATATCACCAGATCTCCTCTATGGCTCATTTTACCCATTCTTTCTTTCGCTAATCTTCAGAGAAGTCAAGCAGTTGATGAAACACAAGGAAAAAAAGTTCAATTGAAATCTCAGCAGCAGCAAAGATTTTTCTTTATGATGGCTTTGTACTGCACTTGGATAGCTACCTTTCATTACTGTAAATCGGTTCTCTTGGCCCGGTGCCAGCGCTGCCTCGTCTGTGCGCTCTCAATGTCCCGTACGCCCATTGATGAACCATAAAGAGCCCATGTGAACGCAGCTTTTTAATTGAGCTTCTTGGAAATTACAGAGGCTGACAAGCAGGAGGAAGTAATGGGCCAATTCTCTCCCGAATCAAATAAACCTTCACAGCAGCTCACAGTAATGGCAGAACTTTGAGCAATTCGATACTGTTTGACCCTCTTCCGTCGGTGAGCTTGTGTTGCAGTCATTTTTAGGTTGGTGCTTGACACAGTCTTTCTTTACGCAGAGTTATTTCCTGTGAGTGTTTCAGCAGTCCCGGCGGTTCAACTTTAATGCAGTAATGAGAAAGGAACTAGGGCACTCTACTAAACACACAATGCCGCAGAGCCCATTAAAAATACAAATCAGGAAGGTCTCTCACAAAGCGGTACCTTTTTTTTTTTTTTTTGTGGGCTTGTGTCATGGGTGTGCCACATATGGTGTCCTCATTTAGCTGCCGTAATACATCATCCTCAACGTTATATCTTCTTGCTTTCTTCATTTTAAGAGCAATTGTTCATCTCTCTTTCCGAATTTTTTAAACCATGCCTCACTTTCGTACTCTCTCTCTCTCTCCCCTTCTCTCGTCCGCTACACTATCTCTTTTTCACACACCCTGACTTATGGTCTCTCAAGCTCACTTTGTGTGTCAACCTATTCCTCCACCCTTTAGGCCCGGCATCGATAGCACTGCTGGGTGATAAGGTCAGCCTGCTGGGGACTGATAAAGCAGACACACACACATACAGACACACACGCACTCCCCGCAAGACAGCCCTGAGTGCAATCACTCAGCCCGAGCCCTGGCCTAATCTGTCTCCATAGCAACAGGCCCAGGTAGGCCAGGCTACCCTGCCTGAGAGCCACAGCTGGATGCAGACACACAACCTAGGGGAGGTTTGTCGTATCTCTCTGATTATCAGATATAAGTAATGGGGTTAATTGCCTCTCAAAGGCCAAGTATTGAGGGACCAGCACAGTCTTGATAAGCCCAGAGGAGCAGCCTGGCACAGAGGGACCACTCTCTCAGCAGTCTCTGTTACTTGACTGGGTGGCACCTGAGCTTTCGGATACGGCCCCCATCACACTTCTTCCTGTCACGAAGTTCTAAAGCACAAGTGGGAATGTGTTTTATTTACAGAGTGTGGGCCGAAAATGATTCCTCCGTCAGCCGGCTGCCTGCAATTAGTCAGGCAGTGGGAGAAAAATGAAGTGCTGCCTAGGTATGAAATAGACTTCTTTCACCCATCTCTCAAACATAGCTTGTTATACAAGTCTAGGTCTAATTAATGCATAGAGGATGCACGGCCCCCGTTTTTAAACATAATTTGGTTCAAAGACACTGTTGGCTTTTAACCCTCCCCAGATGCACTGATGGTCTTGAGTGGTGGCTTGAAAGGTTGGTGCTTGTCGACTAATGAGAACCAGCTTCCTGGAGTGATTTGTGGGTTTTATGTCCATGAAACCAAATGCTAAGCATCTTAATTCCCATTGTGATTTCTTAATTCCCGTTATTCCAGTAACGCCCATTATTCCATTAACAGTCTTTCTTTTTGCATGTCAGAGAGAATAGGGTGAAACGATCACGGTGTCTGCACCGTAAATCGGAGCTTTTAAGCGCACTCTGCGATTATGGGACACGTACCGCTCCATTTACCTTTTCCGTCTTTTGCTTCACAAGGAGCACATCTTATTGAAGCACCGAGAATGAGCCCAGTAATGGTTAATGAGCACACCAGCTACAGAAAAAGGCAATTTGCCTCTTTTAATATATTGCCTTATCTGTTCTTTTTCTCTCTCTCCCTCTGTCGAACCCACCCCCTTTGATAAAGGTGCATATTGAAGACTCTCGCTTTCTTTTCTTTGTACCTCTAAGGTACTACAGATTCAAACCAGAAATTAAAAGGAGACCCTACATGGCATGCTCATGGTACTACGGTGTAATGTTCAGAGCGTATTTTCTGTTAGCTCTTAGATTGTGAAAGTAGATGTTAGGATTGAGCTCACTCCATATCCAGTCAATGGTTCATTCATTCATAGATGTGGTCAGCAGAACCAAAAAGATCCACGTTCATAAAGGTTTATGGTGAATTTTAGAACTGATATGGGATCAGGTGTATAGCAAAGCTTCTGTTCTGAGTGCTGAGATGCTTCCTGCACACAGCACCTCAGTCATTCAAGACCAAACTTCAGCCTGATAGTGGCCATCAGTTTCACAACTCGCCATTTATTGTCTCTACTAAATACAGTTATGGCATGCCAAAACAATAACTATTGATTCCGTTGATCTAGCTTGTTGAATAGGCTCCGGCTGCTTTGCGAGAACAGTGTCCAGAAACAGAGCCCAGTGAAACTTGGTGCCTTGTGTTAATAACACTTGTGTAAAACACTTTTCTGACGTGGATCATGTGGGCTTGCGCAGCTCTTCGACATCGCAGTGGATTTGCAACAGTAGTTCTCACCACCAAATTATTCGGTTAAATCTCTGGTATTACAGGATTACATGGGATTATTTTCACACTGGATTATTAGTTCAGACGCTGTCTGTGGTGTCACCTGGAATACCTCTGCAGGGTGTAAATAGAGTTTCGGCTTTAAATTCTGGCTAATGAGTCTCATTTGAAAAAAAATCGAAACAGCTAACGCAGTGTTAGTCTCACATTGCTCTCCATTCTGTTCATTTAGGAAAGGTTAGCAGTTTTCTTTGTGGTTACAATATTAATCTCCATTTAGGAGGCGCCTCAGGTGGATGAAGTGAATACTAATCACCCTCATGCAAAGGCTTATTGTTGTCACAGACAATGTTGAGGGAAGACATTAGCTTAGCTCTTTTATGCTGTTATGCTTTTATGCTGTTAATTTCATTGATCTTTTTTCTATTCATTTTACTATTGTATATTTAAACTTGCAATATTTGTTATGGGAATGTGCCTTATATATAATAGGGACATGACTTTTACCCATTTTGTCCTATTTGAAGATTTATTTATTGCATGTATGTATCATAAGGGGTAATCTGTACCTGATGTTTGATTTAGTGTTTTATGCGTATTTTATGTTTCTGCAGGACTTATGTGTTACTACTATTATTATAATTGTGGCTCTTGTGCCCTTTCAGCTTGGTGAGGACACATTCAACCGGGCCAAGCTGCTGAATGTGGGGTACACCGAGGCTCTGAAGGACGCTGAGTATGACTGCTTCATCTTCAGTGATGTTGACCTCATCCCTATGGATGACCGTAACCTGTACCACTGCTACGACCAGCCACGCCACTTCGCCATTGCCATGGATAAATTCGGCTTCAGGTAACAGCGACCCAAAACATACCACATGTGCTCTAGGCAGGGGGGTGCTGAGAGATGATGGCTGATTTGTTTTGTCTCACATCTGTGCTCTTGTTTCCTTAAAGTATATGAACTAATTAGAGTCCCCGTCCGGAGTTTCTCTGCTTGGGGTTGTGCGGAAACAGACTTAAGGCTGTACGTTTGTGCGTATAATGAGTTTCTTACATGGACTGTCGCAGTCATTGCTATTTACATATTAATAAATGTCAGGTCTGCGTTTGTGCAGTCTCTATTTCAGGGAAGTGTAATCAAACAGAACAGTGTCGCTTATTCAAACAGTGAATGCTGGAGGCTTGTCTGACCGAAGCCTGTCCTTCATATAGGTAATTGCTTTTTTTTCCAGATACAGCTTATGACTCTGAACCCATGAATTGTCTGGAGCTGTTGAATATGGCTCACTTATGTTATTTGTTTGATAACAAAAGTTCATTTGATGAATTGTGTCGGTCTAGACAGGCTGTAGCCTTGACAGATGTCTGCATTCATATATGGAGCAGCAGGAACGCTTGAAAGTTATTAACTTGGAGATAACACACTTTAATAGCCAAGGATATTAAAGTGATTGTGAAGGTTCTCCAAAGTTGGCTGCTATCGAACTGAACTTAAAATGAAATTCTCTGGCATCGTCTGGCGGTTCTGTGATTTTTAATTTCCCCGTCTATATAGGGGCTGAAGGTGCGGGCATGACCTCTTTTAGCCCCAGAGGACTGACTTCTGTTGTTAAAGTCAACCTGGCTCTTTCGAGGTAACATGGGAATGTGCCTCCTCACTCCCTCTCCATTATTACACAGTGGAGTTGACTCCATTCTGGAACCTGCTGTTCCACCTCCACTTCAACTCTGTGGCCTTCAGTGGTGCATGTTTTTGTTTGTTTTCTCTCTTATGACTGAAGTTCTTCTCATCAGCATTTGCCAGGGTACACAATCGCGCATAATGTCAAAGTATAGGTACAGATCGCTAGTCCAGGTACAGATCAATGTGTGATGGATAACAGGTAAGGGCGAGACAATAATATTAACACAATACACATTACCCTGCCATGAGTCATCACTATTATATTATATCGATTTCAAGTGCTCCTTTTTTAAGTCTGAAAAATATTGTGGCTGTGAAGTGTCTGTAGCTTAGTGTTATTATAGAAAACCAAAGGCTGACTAAGTTACAGGCAGATCACACTCTTCACATTATTCTTGCTTTTTCCCTCTTTAAACGTATGACAACCTTATATTAAATAATTATCAATACTTGCAGCTCTTGCAGTTTGAAAACCAAAGTCTAAATAGTTTAAAAACTATTAAAATGATTGAATATTCTTACCATATTTGGAACAATACTGAATAATTACTGTGTGCAAACTGCTCCGCACACCTTACTACCCAAACTAGAGCTGGGAGACGGAAGGAGTGTAACCATGGACTTGGTGCTTTTGGTTTTTTTTTATTGCAAATTTTTGGGTTTTTATGCACTACAGTTGGTTCAGATGGTATAAATAATAGAATAGCAACAATGCAATTTCTACAATGCAGAATGATACATTTTTGCATCCTGATGTCCCAGTGTCATGATCCATTGCTACACCAGTACTGAATAGTACTTTAAAGTCCAAAGCAAAACTAAAACTAAACAGCTCTCGCCAGCAATTCATCACTGTTAGAACAAAACCTTGTATCTCCACTTTTTTTTCTGCTAACTTTGAAAACACCAGCTGCCATTTACGCTGTGGCACAAAATCCTAATAATCAGACCAATAGAAAATGGCTCAAAATGACATAAAAAGTAAAATTGTTTTGCATTAACTTACAGACAGGAACAGTTGAGTTCCTTTTTTGTAGACACAAGGTTTTGTTCTGACAGCAACTATAAAATTCACCCATAAAATTCACCTTGTGCATCTGTGGCATATTTTATGTTTGATTCTTTCCACCAGAGTTTGTTCCCTGAGGGGAAAACATGACAAAGGCAGAAAATCTTTTCACAGTGTTGTGTTGTTCCTGTTTTAATGCACATGCTACCTTGAATCGAAGGTGTGTTAGAGCAGAGAAAACAAAGTGCGGTGCTGTGGAATTTGAAAACTCATGCCAAAGGTGATCATTTATCAGCACTCCTAACCCACTGCTTTATGAGTACCAGCCCAGGCACCTGTGATCCTCTGCTTGAAAGCACAGTAGACAGCACAGCCCACAGAGAATGCCGATCCATGACAGCTCACCTGTCTGCGTGCACAATGCCGTCTTTGTTATTGAACAAAATGAGCATTTCCCGTCTGTATTGTACTGTACTCTGTATCAAATCCATACACCTGCTGCAGGCTTCATTGCACTGGCTATAGTGTTCACAGAGAAAGGAGAGAATGAATGCCTCAGTCAGATGATTTCATCTCTACTTAATGAGTGAATCACTCTAGAGGACTGCGTGTGTGACCAGTCAAGGTTGGAACGCAGCAACCTTTAATAAATGGGGCACCTTTAGACAAGCCCACTCATACAGGCTGAATGTGTAACGTTCCCAAGACCCGACTATGCTGTTCTACTGCTGCAGCAGATGGGCTCATTTATTTCAGCTTGTTGTCTTAGGGTCTGAAAGGTAGGGGTGTGTGTGTGTGCGTGTGTGTGCGTGTGTGTGTGTGTGTGTGTGTGTGTGCGTGTGTGCAGGTTTGTGCTTTTTGTCCTTGCCTTATGTTATGGATTGTTTTGAGTGGGTGGATATGTTTTGCTGTCATTTACTCACTGTCACACACACATACACACATGCTTGCACACACAGTGTGGAGTAGCCAGGGGCAAACCCCAGGCATCTACCCATGACTACTCTCAGTGGGCATCTTAGCTCAGTTCATGTTTTCCAAGCAGCTGCAGTGTGCAGCCCTCATTCAGCCTTCTTTCTGTTGTGGAACCAACCATGTTTAAGGTTGTACCAGTGTTGTAGAAGAGTAAGCTAGCTTGCTATTTTCAAAATTCAAATTACAGAGGGTAGAAAAGATAGTGAGTTTAAAGAAAATGTCTCTGAGCAAGGGAAGATTGTGATATCAAAAACAGTTGTGGTACACTTTTGTACATTTTTTTATTTATACTTAAGTGTTCTAACACCAAAATCATTACTCTGTTTTCTTTAGAGCCTTCACTTGGGTAAATGCAGAGAGAGAATTTCACAGTGTTTACGTTGCGGTGTGTTCATGCATGACTATAAAGGGCCACTTTACTTTATTTTCATAAACTTGGTTAAGCATCAGTTTGCCTTAATGACAGCATCCATTCTGTCTTGTACATTTTAGCCCTCTTCAGCTAGAGGTTGTGAGCTAATTTCAGCATTTCACCAACTCTTCCACACAGAGGATTGGGATTGAGGTCTGGTGATTTGACTGGTCATTATAAGTGTCCCGGTGTTCCAGAATCTTGTTCCAGAAGTGTCGCATAGACACCATACAGTTGTTATCTTGGAATGTGGGAATTGTGCTTGGACGCGAAGCACAAATGTAGAGGAAACGTCTGCTAAAATGAAAAGGAAGAGGCTTGTGTATTGCTTATCTAACATGACTGATGATATAAGGCAAGAGGACATCCAACCAAAACCTGTTAGAGTAATAATAAGTGTGAATTTTTGATGAGCATTATACATTCTTATACGAGCCATGAGCTGTTTGAACTCTACATCACATCAGAGAGCAATTCACCATCTAAATAATGAATTGTAGAAAGACTCCACACAACTTGCTGTTTTGGAACTAAAAGGTATGTGATGAAATAATGTGACTAGGTTAGGAAGTTAGTGCTTTGCATTTGTCTGTTCATCATATAATTTCAATGAACTACCTTTTTGGTGTAGTTTTCAAGCCACAAGTCGCCTTATGGATTGGCTTGATTTTAATACAGTACAGTAATAATGAGATGCTAAGTAGCTTTTTTGGAAACTTAACTGTAGAAAATGTTTGGGAAAATGCCTTACAAAATTGATTACCAAATTTGACCAAAATTAAAATTCTTATTATCAAGACTAATGGTTACTATGACTACTAGTAACTAAAAGTATTGTTTATATTCACCATTCTTACGTCAACATCAGTGGATTACGTCAGTTGCAGTTATTTTGCGAAACTTCGTTTTTCCATCCACGCGTCCAAAGAAAGTGAGTGCGAAGGACAGTGCTGAGAAGAAGCGGATGACATGCATTGAATTAAAGAAAGAAATGACCGAAAAACATGACCAAGGTGTGCGTGTAGTCGACTTGGCGAAGCTGTATGAGCGTAGCACTTCTACAATCTGCACCTTCCCGAAGCAGAAGGAGTCGATAAAGGCTATAACACCAGCCAAGGGCGTTAAAATATTTTCTAAACAGCGGACATCTATCCATGTAAACATGGAGAAGCTGCTGATGGTGTGGTTGACGGAGAAGCAGTTCACAGGAGATCCCGTGACTGAAGCGATAATCTGCAAGAAGACTTGATCTGTTTACGCTGATTTGCTGCAGCAGACCCAGACACTTCGACGGACGAGGCATCGGGCGAGCCGTTTAAAGCCAGTCGGGGCTGGTTCGAGAATTTAAAAAAGAGGACCGGCGTGGTGAGGCAGAGAGGGCGGATATGAAGGCAGCTGAGGAATACCTCAAAACTTTTGCCGGAATTATAGCAGCCAAAGCATCTTCAAGTCGTCTGGTCTCCAAGGCAAATGTTGTACATGACTTTATAAAACCAGTTGATTGCAGTACATTCTATTGTACTGTTTCTTTTTTATACAATATTCATTATTTATAAGCACATTTTTCTTATTTAAAATCATCTAACAAAAAAATGCAGTGATTTTTGGAGGTCCGGAACGGATTAATGGCATTTCAATCCATTTCAATGGGGAAAATTGATTTGACATACGAGTAATTTGAGTTACGAGCTCCGTCACGGCACGATTTAAACTCGTAAATCAAAGCACCACTGTAGCTGAAAAAGCCTTGGATTGGAGTGGATCAATTCTGTTGCAACAGCACTCTTCAACTTTCTGGTGGTCATGTCAAACAAAGTCTAAGATGTATGGGTGAGTGAGTGAGTGAGTGAGTGAGTGAGTGAGTGAGTGAGTGAGTGAGTGAGTGAGATAGATAGATAGATAGATAGATAGATAGATAGATAGATAGATAGATAGATAGATAGATAGATAGATAGATAGATAGAGGAGGGAGGATGTGAAGCACAGGATGAAATAGGGTCAGAAGAGGGATCAGACATCATTTCAAACCTAGGACTCCCCTATGGGAGAATTCTATCTCTTTCCCGGCTCACTCACGCAAGACGGAATTGTGTCAGATTGGAATGACCGAGTTGACTGCCTGGCTTAACCCCAGAGAAACACAGCGAAAATGTTTCTGCACTTTTACGTCCTTTCTTTTTGTTCATCTACATTTGCTTTGAAATATGGGAAGGAATCGAAGGCATTGTTCACAATGTGCTTTGATGAGCCGTTCAAACCCCACTCCCTATCTTGAGCAAGACACTTAACTCTCAGTTGCTCCAGAGGGACTGTCCACATAACTAATGATTGTAAGTCGCTCTGTATAAGGGCCAATGCCACTTTACTTATTTCACTCAAATCATTTGTGAATATCAGTCAGAACTGAGTTGCCCGTCTATACTGCGACCAATCAGATTTTATGTTGTTTTTCATCATTCAGGAGTGGCTGTTCTAGATGTTGGTGCATAAAAACGTATTTTTACTTTGTATGCTGTGATTGTTTACATCCTCAGAACGTTGTCTCTGAATGTGACAACAAACAGAATGCTTGTCAAACTTACTCTTGATTTTTTTCTATATATGACTCTAGTGACTACTTCAAAAAAGTCTTCAATAAATAGTACTTCAGAAAAGAGTTAGCTAGTCAAGTAGCTAATGCTAACATTATTTGCATGTATGCTAGCACCATCCCCTTCCCACCACTCCCCAAAAACGAATGATCACATTATTACTGTTTTCTCTTCCAGGCTACCATACGCAGGGTATTTTGGTGGCGTCTCTGGCTTGAGCAAAAAGCAGTTCCTCAAAATCAATGGCTTTCCCAATGAATACTGGGGCTGGGGGGGAGAGGACGATGACATCTATAACAGGTGAGATGATTCAAATTACAGTTTCTTCACTTGTCCTATACAGTGTCAATCAAAAAGTTTAGATATCAAGTGGCTGTATGTTTTTCACAGTCTGAAATGAAAATGTCCTTGTTAATCCACATTCCTCGTTTTATTTTCTGAATGATCCATCTTACTGTTTCATGCAGAAGATGGAATTCCTCTTTTTCCATGAAATGTAATGATTAAGTTTTGATTGTGTCACCATGAACCTGCAGGTAAGGAGATATAATAATAATAATTAATGTCAAGTTTTTCGTTCCACTCACACAAAGCCTCACCTATCACGTAGCAAAAACAGGCTCAAAGACCCTCCTTGATATCCGTGTTTCACTCGTCTCAGTACGGAGTAAAGTCTAGACCCGTGTTTCTCAAAGTGTTGGTCAGGGCCCCCTAGTGAACTATGAAGGCACTGTGGGTGGGCCGTGAGATGTCATTTACAAAAAATAAATTCTTTATTTCCAGTTTTGTCATTTAATTTGAAATAATTTGAAAGTTAGATATGATATTGCATTCCCACTCAATTTTTCATAACAGTCTTTCATAAAAGTCACAGGTGTCATGTAATACAACTTGACTGTATTTAATGGAATGTTACTGGGTACAAAGCTCTGCGTGACGTGTGACTGCAACAATTAACAGTCTCATGCCAGTTAACCTAGCTATGAGTCTGAGGGTCTCTTTAACTATTGTGATTTTAATTAATTAATTAATTAAATTAATTAGGAAACTAGGCAACCATAGTTACCAGGTAACCACATGTGCTGCATAGCCTGAAGCACGGGCTAACATTTCATAGCAAACTGGCTTAAAGTTTGCAATGAAAATGTTTCTGACTTTCCAAATGATTTGCAGCCTATGAATGCAAAAACTGGCCTTGGAATCTTGCAACATTAATGTTTAATAATTCAAGATTTTACAGTGAATATAACAGATCTGCTCACTTCTGTTAAAATGGCAGGTTATTGTGAGGTAAAAAAAAAAATGAAACCAAGATAAATAATGTTGGATCTTCTACCTTTTGTTTTAAAAGCAACTTCAGAAACTGTTTAGGAGGACATTTTTAATTAAAACCCATATAAAAACCAGAGTGTCTTAGTGTGCAAACAATTGAGGAGAGAATCAAACAGTCTTATTCAGTGTTGAGTGTATGCCTGATTTCAATTAAAGGATGACTCCTCAAAACTGATGAGAAGGGAGGCTACCAAGAGGCTTTCAGCAACATTAAAGGAGGTACCAAACTTTCTGGCAGGCACTGGTCCCTACATATGTTAGAACAATTGGGTAGGGTAGGAGGAGAAAGCCTTTACTTACAAAAACATCCAAGCTGAAACCTGGATACATCCATGATAAGGTAAGGTAAGGTAGATAAGATTAGATGAGATGAGGTGAGAGAAGATGAGATGAAAAGAGAAGAGAAGAGAAGGTGAGAAGAGAAGGTGAGAAGAGAAGGTGAGGTGAAGTGAGGTGAGATGAGATGAGACGAGATTAGATAGAACTTTATTTATCCCGAGGGAAATTCTTTTGTCATAAACATGCTCAGTGCAACAACCATGTGGAAGAAAAATCATTGTTGTCTGATGAGACCAAAGGTGAACTTTTTGAACTCAACATTGGAATTTTACCTTTCAGCTTGACAATGACCCAAAGCATACATACAAATCAACAAAGGAATGTCTTTACCAACAAAAGATCACTGGGAAACACTCTCATTTTCAGACAAATCTAGAACAGTTTGAATAAAAAATTCCAGAATGTGTGCCGTAAAGATGGAGTGTCGTAATGAAATCAAAAGGTGCTTTAACTAAATTATAGTTCAGGGGGGTGCCGCCAGGGTTTTTGTATGGGTGTTATTTTCATTTTTCCTCTACATGGTTTCTGATTTGTTTTTACACATTTTCTACAAGATGCAATTTTAGAATATATGTGGAAAAGATTCTGACATGATTCGTCTTTCATTTTTTTCCACACAAAAACCTGCTTTTTAACAAGGATGTGCACTTCTTATATCCACTGTAAAGTATTATGTGTTGCCATTTTTTTTTTTCTAAATGAAAGAAGTAAGGGAACATGAAGCATTGCAAATGAATCAGGTGGATACTGTATGCAAGTGTAGTTGGAACTGAACATGTTTCAAATTAGACACGACTACAGACATCAAAGCGGAGAAACTCACTTTCATATACTTGTAATAACTATAAATGAAAATGTAAAGGCAAATGTCTCACACACACACACATGAACAGAGGCGTTGTTAGGATCTATCTATCTATGTAGCTGTCTGTCAGTCTGTCTATCAATCTATCTGTCAGACAGTCTATCTGTCTGTCTATCAGTCTGACTGTCAATCTATATATCTATCTATCTGTCTGTCAGTCTGTCTGTCTGTCTATCTATCTATCTGTCTATCTATCTGTCTATCTGTCTATCTATCTGTCTATATATCTGTTTGTCTGTCTATATATCTATATATCTGTCTCTCTGTCTGTCTGTCTGTCTATCTGTCTGTCTGTCTATCTATCTATCTATCTATCTATCTATCTATCTATCTATCTATCTAT
>JBBJLS010088510.1:0-22764 GCA_037577275.1 Bryconaethiops microstoma
TGTAGACGACTTAAGCACTGTTGTACGTCGCTCTGGATAAGAGCGTCAGCTAAATGCCGTAAATGTAAATGTAAATGAATGTACCCTGTCAGGAATGTTGACATATGTGTCTGCATCCAGCAGGTCCTGTACGATCTCCGTGTGTCCCTTAATGGCAGCGATCATCAGCGCCGTGTTGCCATCTTTGTCCGTCATGTTGACGTTGGGGTTTCTCTTCAGCAGCGCCTTCACCACTGCAGTGTATCCACCACGTACCGCTACAATCAGAGCTGTCATCGAATTCTGATAGAGAGAGGAGACTCAGGCAATGAATGTACTGAGTGGTACTTTTAGGTTACACCTCTATTAATTGCATGGACCATGTTCACAGCTTGAAAAAGCTGACAGTATAGAACACTGAGGTCCAGTCTTCACAAATCAAACTGCACACACTGGTTGTGACATTATTTGCATTATGAAATATTACATTTTGTAAAACTGTACCAAAACTAACAGACATAATAAAAACTACTGCAGCTACCTTTACTAGGAGCTCTAACTCCCTAATATAACAGAAGTAATACATTCAAGAGTCATGTATCACACGTACCGCCCCTTCCTGGTCCACATTGGCACCGTTCTCCAGCAAGTACATCACGCAGTCATGATGGCCTTTCCTGGCTGCCCAGATCAATGCGGTGGTGCCATACTGACAGCAGAGTAAGAGACAAAGTGAGAAAGATTAACTTATTATCAGGCAAACATGGCTTTAGATTTGTCTTTGTGTTTCAGAAAAATTATGTTTAATGACATGTAACTTGTTTCCCCAGGGTAACCACCATAGACTTGTGACAACGGAATTTTCACTGTATCTCCAGTGCTCTGGGACTATGTTTATGTAAACAAGGTGATTCACTGCTCTGAGAAGTCAGCAACATCCCTGCAGATGTGGGTTATGATGGTAGTCACCTTGTCAGAGCAATTGACTTTAGCTCCGTGTTGTAGCAGCAGCCGGACGATCTCCGCATGGCCTCTGCCAGCTGCCCAGATGATGGGGTATACACTGTACTGTTACAGGAAACACAAACAGATGAGATACATATCTCTCTTTCTTGCGCTCTCTCTCTCTTATCACTTGTGATTTATCACTTTCTCTCTCTCCCTTATTATCTCAAACACTGTCAAGATTTTAGGATAAGATGATTGACACAGCTTGGGAAATATTACAATAAACTTGGTCTATCACAGATGATACATAATTGTGTGAACGTAACTGAGTTAATCACAATTATTTTCCACAGTTGTTTGTATTTTCATGTCACAACAATTGTGAACTGCGGAGTTTATCAGTTGGGTTTATTTGTTTATTTGAGGTCAAGACATTTGAGTTCAAGAGTACAGCATAATGAGATCATTTTTTAAAAATGCCAATAAATCTTTGTTAGTGGACTGCTGCTGATCTTACAACTATTTTAAACGATTACACTCAGAAATTAAACAAAAGACTAAATGATTAAAAATTAAAAATACAATTAAAATAAAAAGTCATTTTCAAGACTTGTCTGTCATCAATTGGGAGCTAATAAGTATCAACAGCTATAGATAATTTAGTTAGTTTAGGCTGTAGTAGAACAAAAAAAAATTCATTGACAATTGTTAGCTGCAATATCATAACTGTTACAGGTCTATTATCAACAAGACACAGACTGGAATTGTGTTACTAATACGGCCTTGTTTCACCGTGAAAACACAGTGCAAACAAAGCGCTCTATTAATAGAGTGCTGTACTGTGTTATACTGCAGTGTGTACCTGTCCAGTAATGCTGGGATTAGCTCCTTTCTCCAGCAGCAGACGGGCCACTTCCGCACGACCCTTATAAGCTGCCCACATAAGAGCAGTCCAGCCACCCTACAACACACACACACACACACACACACACACACACACACTTACATGTGGCATACGCACATGCACAAAGAGAAAAAAACAATCCCAGAATCCCCACCCCAGCTCTTGTTTGGTTACTTGGACTGGGTTACTACATATAAAAAATAATGCAGATGGAACCGTCTGTTTTTTATAATTTAGTTCAGTTTATAATTTTTTCATAAAGTAGTTCATTTATAGTATTTCAGTGGTCTCGCCCTACAGTAGGGCAGCCTCAGTTTTCTGTAATGACTCATTAAGCATGCAGAGCATAAAGAGAGAAAAACAAAGCTTCAAGTTGATTGACACTTTCAAATATTATCTCAATATTTACAACTCTGAGTCAAACAGGGCCAGGCGATCTCATTTTTCTGATATTATTAATAAGAACACTCATGCTCTTTTTGCCACTGTAGATAGGCTAATAAATTCCCCTACACAGTTACTTCCAGAGTTTCTATCAGGTAAAATATTTAACAGGTTTGCATTTTTGTCCAACAGAAAGCTGAACATATCAGACATATCAAACTCCAACCAGTCAGCTGTATAGTGTTAATAGTGTTGCATCTTTAGCCATCTACTTGCTGTTTTCAGCAAATTCTGCAAACAGTGAATGGCACTCCTCGCTCAGAGATGTTTCCAGCATCACTAAAGATGACTGTTATAAAACCTCGCTTGAAAAAGATCAACCTGGATGCACACTTCACAATTATAGGTGTGTTTTAACCAGTTTTCAATTAATTCAGCAATTACTTGAATTAAAATGGCTACTTCAATGACTTTCAGTCAGGTTTCCATCAAAACCATAGTATTGAAACAGCTCTGATAAACGTATTAAATGACATATGTCTGAAAACAGACCTAGGTAACTGCCTTAGTACTTTAAGATGTTAGTGCAGCTTTTGACATGGTCAATCATAGAATATCATAAAATAAAATAAAAAATCATGAAATGGCAGATTCGAAAATCGAATTGGGTTCTTGGAAGCGGTCCTCAGATGGTTCAGGACATAACAAGAAGACAGGGATTATATTGCCTATAGACAATCATAAATCAGAGAATAGTGCTACGCCGTATGGAGTCCCACAAGGATCCATTCTCGGGCCCCTTTTGTTCAACATATACATGCTTCCTCTCAGCCAAATTCTCCAAAAGTACGAGGTGGCTTATCATAGCTATGCCAACGACACTCAGATCTATCTAGCTCTTTCACCAAATGTCTTCAGTCCTATAGACTTGTGTTTATGCCCCGAAAAAGTAAATGGCTGGAATCTAGGTCATCAAAAACTACAACCCATGATAAAAACTTTGGTGTAATAATGGATGGGAATCCTAGTTTCAGTGATCACGTTAAAGCTGTGATTAATTAGTATACTGGCATCTCAAAAACATAAGTATGGTTTTGTGTCAAATGCTGCTGCTACAGTTCAAACAAAAACCAAGAAAAGAGAGTGCATGACTCTAATCCTCAGATCCTTACACTAGTATCCAATCAGATACAAGTTGTTGGTAACTCAGTCAATGATTTGGGCCCTAAATGTATTTCTGAGATTTTTGATGAATATCAGCCTGGAAACTCTCTTAGATCAGCTGGAGCTGGTCAGCTAGTTGTGCCCAGACCAGAATTGAAACAGGGTGAAATGGCAGTTATTCATTATGCTGTCCACTGCTGGTACCAGCTCCCCATGGAGATCAGATCTATCCTGATTATTTCCAGTTTTTAAAAAAAACTTAAAACTGACCTGTTTTTCTGCTGCTTTCAGTTACCAGTAAGATCTACACAAAATTCTGGCACTTTTATCTGTCGTCTTTTATATTGCGCTATTTACCTTTAACTTAATCTTAAATCCTACTTTTTCTATAAGAATTGCATGCTTACTTTTATTGCGTTCTTTTCTTTTTAGGCTTTTGTGCTTATTTTATCTCTGCAAAGCACACCGAATGAACCCTATGTATGATTAGTAGGCCGACCCCACTGGAAGTGCTCTATGGGGTGTGAAATAAGTATCAAAAACTGTGTCAGAAAAAAGATGGCACCAAAAAAAGTTGCAGCAAAATGCAAACATTTGTCTCCAAGCAGGTAAGTAGCAAAACATGCAGAAGAGAATCTACCATTTCTTTCTAGCTGTTATGATTCACATTTAGCATAACACTTTTATCTGGTTTTCATCTGATTACTAGCTGGCCAGCTCGGACGTCTTATAACTGCATATAAATAAGAGAAAACGAAAAAACAAATGACAATGTTATGGTTTAGAAAATGAGGATAAGTAACCTAATTGGCTCAGGCAACAATGCAAAGTTTGGGGTGGGCTGCTACGCATACTGAACTTCTGGTCTGCTTGTCCATATGTTCATACAGCCCCAGAAACAAATAAGAAAGCACTGCAGTTTATTTTTAAATCAGCATCTCTATGAGTATGACAACCATTCCATGCCAGTGTCTGTTAAATTCCCAGACAAGCACCTCGTTCTGCTTTATGAGCTACTAATTAGTGATCACCTGAATCAAATCTTATCTAATGAGAAAAAGTATAAAAACACACTGCTGTAATCAACTCTCCTCTTGTAATGTGATCAGTTGAATGGCAAAACACTACTAGAAGTATGTCAAAGATAATTATTGAACAAGTTAAGAATGTTTTCTTTGAATTACTCAAGTTCTGTAAACACTGCATCATTTCCCTTATTTTGATGTTTTGTCATTTCCTTTAAATTTATGCTTTAAAGAACAATATTTTTATTTGGAAATTAGGAGAAAAATTGTCAGCAGTTCTTAAAAACTAAGGCAAAGCTGTTCAGTTCAATACTTGCAGCTGTAAAAGATCAAACCTGAGACTCTGACCTCCAGTGGTCTCTGTAGTTGTGCAAATGTTGTACATGCATTCAAGTAGACATAAATGTAAACATTTACTCTTATAGCAGCCATAAAAAAGTGAGCAAGGTGTGGCATAGACAGTTCAGTGAGGGAGGGGCTGACCTGCTCCTGATGCTGCAGAAGGGTCTACAGGATGGGAGGGGGGTAAAGAGTTTGTGGCAGGGATGGTGGGGGTCCTCCACAATGCTGGTGGAGTTACGGTTGCAGTGGGAGGTGTAGATGTCCTGCAGGCCTGGTAGAGGGCTGCCGATGGTGCGTTCAGCACAATCCTCTGAAGGGTTCTGCGGTCAGAGGCGTGGCAGTTTCCGGTCAGGACGCTCTCGATGGCGCCTGTGTAGAAGGTGGTGAGAATCGGGAGGTGCACCTTCCTCAGCCGTGGCAGACGGTGCAGGTGGTGCTGGACTCTTTTGGTCAGGAACACGGTGTTGTTGGTCCAGGTGAGAACCTCTGTAATGCGAACACCAAGGAATTTGGTGCTCCTCACTCTCTCCACTGTGGCGCCGTCGATGCCGAGTGGAAGGTGGCCAGCCTGGGTCTTCCTGAAGTCAATAATCAACATTGAGACCCCCAGCCGTCGCACCTCCTCTCTGTACGGCCTGTCGTCGTCTTCTCTGATGAGCGTCTGCAGGCTTTAGGATGTGGTTCGTGCTGAAGCTGGAGGTGCAGTCGTGGGTCAACAGTGTGAAGAGTAATGGACTCAGCACACACCACTGGGGGCGCCAGCACTCAGCATGGAGCTGATGGGGCTGGTACTGACGATCTGGACTGTCTGGGGGGTTGTGTGTGTGTGAGTGTGTGTGTGTGTGTGTGTGTGTTTGTGTGTGTGTGTGTATGTGTGTGTGTGCGTGTGTGTGTGTGTGTGTGTGTGTGTGTGTGTGTGTGTGTGTGTGTGTGTGTGTGTGTATGTAGCTGTTTGCTTTTTACTTCAAGCTAGACATTTTCAGTATCTTGTCATTTTGAATGCTTAAATAATTAAACAGTATTTAAAGAACACATTGAGAATCTACTTGCCATTATTAGCAAGAAAATGACATATTTTTATTCATCACTACTAACCTACAAAAAGCCACCTAATAACATTATAATTATAATGTGGATCACCAGACAAGTGTTAGATATTTAACAGGCTATTAAGTGACAGTTAATGAGTTAAAGCGATTCTGCATCACCACACAACCAGTTAATAGGATGTCAGACATGCACTGTTACAGACTATTTCATCTTATAAAGGAAACTGATTTTATTTGAACTGAAAAGGTGCAATATGCTTTTTTCTCCTGGGAAAGTTAGTGGGATTAAAAATGGGAGAAAATTGAGTAGAAAAAAGGAAAGACTAATTCAGAATTCAGTCTGCAGACCAAAACACTGGCCACTCATGAAGGTCTAGAGGATGAAAAAAGAAAGATTAGGGGTGCAGAAGATTAGGAGAGCTTGTGATTCTGTGCATGACATACATGAACCCATATATCCATGAAAAATTTTTAACCAATGTTTGAATGAAATGAACAAAATTAATTACATTTGGGTTTGTGTGCATTATTGTATGCTAAAAGAAATACTAATTAAAAATGATAAAAGCCTTGATTTCTTTTTTTTTCCTTTTTTTGTTTACTACTGGTTTCCAAAATTCAGTTCATTGAAACACCTGATTAAATACACCTGAGTTGTGATATTTCTGTAATCCTGCCCATCTCTCATTCATGCCCCGTTCCCTTTGTAAGAAAGACTTTATTCAGAGGGACCTTCGGAGATCGGTGTGTGTATTTATCAGGTTTGTATGTGTTTGTTTCTCAGGTGCTGGGTGACCAACACTAACCTGCTTTACATCATCCATGGTCCCATCCAGGTGGCCCTGGTGGTGAGTACCGTTACCTCCACAGGTGTCTAGGTTAATGGCTGCCAGAAAAACAGAGGCAAGCTAGCATTTTACCCCACACTTGACTGAGCGGCTTACTTCAGAAAACATTTCTGCCTTCCATAATTGTATGTATCACTGATCTGGATCTGTAGGAAAACACTCACAGACAGACGGTCCAACTCAGCAGCAGAACCAATCCATCTTCATTTAGGATGGTGACTCGATCAGGCCCAGGACAAGATATGAGAGAGAGAGAGAGAGAGAGAGAGAGAGAGAGGAGAAGGAAGAGAGAGCGAGAGGGAGAGAAAGAGAATCAGAAATAGAGCGAAAGAGGGAAGGAAAGCGAGAGAGAAAAAGAGGAAGACAGAGAGAAAGAGAGAGACAGAGAGAGAGGGAGGGAGAGACAGAAACAGAGAGAAAGAAAGAAAGAAAGAGAGAGGGATGGAGAGAGAGACAGAGGGAGAGAGACAGAAAGAGAGAGAGAGAGGGATGGAGAGAGAGAGACAGAGAGAGAGGGATGGAGAGAGAGACAGAAAGAGAGAGAGAGAGGGATGGAGAGAGAGAGAGAGAGAAAGAGGGGGTGGGAGCTAAACTACCAGTCAAAACATTTTGCACACATTGAGATTTTCTACATTTTCATGTTACTCAAATTTCCCACCCATTGTTCTTATCCTATCTAAATACTTTCTAAAAATACACTCAGCATTTTTTTATAGCAAATAAATTAACAGTATATTTCAGTATAAATAGCACTATGAGAATATACTTGCTATTATTAGCCAGAAAATGTCATTTTTTTATTCATCACTACTGACCTACAAGAAGCCACCTAATATAATTATACTTATAATGTGGATCACCAGACAACTGTTAGATATTTTAAGTGCTAAAACAGTGAGAGCTATTAAGTGCTGAAACTGTGAACGAATGCATTTAAAGTTAAAAGACAGTCTGGAGTTTGATTCTGCATCACCACACAACCAGTTAATAGGAGTCAGACCTGCACTGTTACAGATTCTCTCATCTTATAAAGGAAACTGGGTTTATTTGACATATTTTAATGTATAATTCTTCAATCAACAACAGAGTTTAACAAGATTAAAAATCTACAGTTTATGAAATAAATGGATAAGTGGTAAAAACCTGTGGTGTGCAAAAACATTTGACTGGTAGTTGATATGTACAGGCATTTTAGAAAAATCTGCCAGCTTTTTTTATCTTATTTAAAATATAGCACATTATAATCATATAGCGTCATTAAAATGCAGCCAGTGCTACAGTAATGCATGTAACCCTTCCTGTGTATTGGTGCAGCTTTTAATGCAATGCAGAGCATTAAAATGCCATACATACTGTAGCTTCCATATAATAGACAATAATTGCCTACTCACTTTGAAAAATGGGTATTTCGTGTCCTCTGTTCCCCTAAAATGAGCAGATCCAAGCTCTCCTTCCTTGTTTTAAATGCACTTTCTCAGACAAAACATGGCCACTGTTATAAGGGCTTTTCTGGGGTTGCATGACCCAATTTTCTGGTAAGAAACAGAAGACACAAGCACATAGTCATCATTTTCTTGGCCCTCATTTTCATAGGCCTATCGCTAGAAAATCTTTACTGTATAATCAACTTTTAGCACACATGGGCATGACTGATGCTCCAGAGCCCAAAACAGAATTTCAGTTCCAAGCACCTTAATATATGCAGTAAGTGCATAAGTCTGCTTTTATTGCACAGACAACAGACCTTCACTTGTAAATGAAAATGTTTTTAAGCATACTTTGAAAGCGCTCTTAATATGGAAAAAATATATATTTGTGTATAATTTATGATTATCGTCATATGTAGGCAAAATAGTTCTGTATTATAAAAAATGTCGTATTCCAGTGGCTTATTCCACTTTTAATTGGCGTATGGCAGTGGCAGATAACGGCAAATTCCTGTCCTGTCAGTGGTCAAGAGGCATATTCCAGTGGCAGGTAAATGTCATATCCGGAGCTGCCACTGGCAGCAAAGCGTAACATCAAAGGACAGTAAATGTCCTGTGGACCGATGGTAATTTTGGGCCGGCGCAGAATCCCGTCAGCACCATCCCAAAAATCGGCCTGGGCATTTTGAGCCTAGACTGGAATCCCGTCAGCAGCACCCCCCCCCTTCTGGAACGACAGCCTGGTGGGCTCATAATGCCCAGTCTGGCCCTGCTCAGGTGCAGCAGTGAGCGATTAAATCAAAACAAAAACTGGTCAGTTGCCGACACTACGTTTTTATTGGATACGTTAAAACAGTTCAATATCGTGGAGAGACTGGATGGGCGTGAAATCAGAAACAGAAACATCAGCACTGTCCAGAATCACCACACACTGTTAGCAGGATACTTGCCGCTGGACCAAAAGGTCATGGGATTGAATCCTACCTCCAGCACCACCGCTGGGTTCCTGAGCAAGACCCTTAAGCCCAAGTTGCTCCAGGGAGACTGTCCCCTGTATTAGAATGGAAGTCGCTTTGGATAAAAAGCGTCTGCTAAATGCCGTAAATGTAAATGTCTGGGTGAGCTACTGATAAATAATTAATACCAAATAACAAGCTTGTAATCTGATAGGAAATACTCCGTTCAAGAGAAAAAAGGGATTCTAGGGGATTGTTCAAAGTGGTGCTGGTAGGAACCTGGTGGCTGAAGCGGTTTTGGCTAAAAACAAGTTTAATTAATGGCAAAGTATATAAAGGTAAAAACAAAATTTTAATTTGTATATTTGTGTAGATACGACTTGTGGTTCCTATCACCACCACTGTAAGGAAAATCTGAGTTTCTGTACTGTCAATTTCACAATTTCACATTCCACACATTTCCAAATCTTTGGAATTCTCCTGTAAAAGGACAAAGTTTTGTTGTTGTCACCCAAATCTATTAGCCAAATATCTCTGTGTACCACTCCCTGCAGGTAAACCTGTTCTTTCTGCTGAATATAGTGCGCGTTTTGATCACTAAGCTGAGAGTGACCCACAGGACAGAGTCTAATGTCTACATGAAGGCTGTTCGCGCCACCATCATCCTGGTGCCTCTAATGGGAGCTCACTTCATCTTGATACCTCTGCAGCCCGAGGGCAGACTGTCGCTGGCCATCTACGAGATCTTCATGAACATTTTTACACACTTTCAGGTCAATATGTTAAAAGATTTAGAGTAGTAGAGTTAGAGAAGTAAAATTTAACCCCTTTCTTTACTTGTCTTCCTTCTACTTCTCATTATTTAATTTCAGTTATCTTGCCGTCTCTTCTTGTCTCTACTCTTCTCTTTCCTTCACTTCTCTGCTTTTCTCATCTACTCTTTTCTCTTTCCTTCTCTTTTCTTCTGATTAATTTCTTTTCCCTTCTCGTTTCTCTTCGTATCTACTATGCTCTTATTTCTTCTCTTCATGGGATTCAAACCCACAACCTTCTGATTGCAGGGGCAACTCCCTAACCACCAGGCCACCAGCTGCCTAGTAGTTCACCTTTGAGAAATGTTCAAATGTGATTAATTATATAATCATAAAATAAGATTCCTAACATATTCTCATCTGTTCCTAACTCTGTAGGGGCTCCTGGTTGCCATCATCTTCTGCTTCAGCAATGGAGAGGTACATGCTATTGTCAACATAACTGATGCATATTTAATGTTGTGGCTAAGCTGGGGACTAAAAAATAAGAGAAAGTCCTCTGTGCTCGCAAGAAGGCAAAAAGCAGTAACTGCAGTATGAATTCAGGTATTTGAGAATAAGTTTTTTTTAATGAAACAAGGGGCTTCGTTCAACCATACACTGGTTTAAAGAAAGGAAAGAATCACAATGGCACCAAATCCATGCCTAGACCGTGCAATACATGTATTAATGTTTATGGTATCATACAGGCAAATAGGAATCTGTATTTTAGGAGTTACAGGTCCAAGCTGAGATTATCAGTGACATTTATAAAAATACATATAAGACAGCAGAACAATAAAGCTGTTTTTCACAAGTTCACTGTTAGCGAAGCTCCACCTTGTGGAGACTATTCACACTGATAAATGTGTGTGTGTGTGTCAGTGAGTAAGTTAGTCAGTCAGTCAGCCAATAAGAAGTAAGGTAGGGGCTTGTGGTGCATCATATGTTAAAAAACAGTCTTTCCATCAAAATAAACTGTGAATTGGGGAGTCTAAATTGACCCTATGCGTGAGTGTGTGGGTTAATGGTGTGTGTGTGCATGTGTGTGCCCTGCGGTATGCTGATGCCCCACCAAGGGTGAGTCCCTGCCTCATGCCCGTTGACCCCAGGATAGGCTCCAGGTACCCGCAACCCTAATAATGATTAATTGGTTACAGAAAATGATTAAATGAATGAATGCTTTCCATTATTTTGTGCCTGATAACTAGTGTCATTTCTGGAAGCCTGGAATACCAAGCACTTACAGAAATTCTCCCTCCTATCTCATTTACTCACCCTTTCATTATCTCAATCTCTTTCTGTCTTTTATTCGCACTCATAAGAATACACACGCAAACACGCACTGTTATGGGTGGCGCCATCCCAACGTCCCAACGTTTATTTGCTTTTTCTTGGTACGTTTGCTTGAACTCTTGCTTCTGTAAGCTAGCAGCCACTCTGCATTGTCTCCCCAGAGGTTTGAACAAAATACAGTACATATAAAAACAAAAAAGGAAAAGGAAAGCACAGAAGAGAATTATTACAAAATATACGCATCCACACACTCTCTCGGGCACACAGGCGTTGAAGATGGAAAGGGAAAATGGAAGATGAGGCGGCTCATTTATAGCTGATGAAGTGTTTAGAGCACACAGCGGGAGAACGAAATATTCAAGCTGATCGGAGAACCAAAACAAATAGGCTGTGTCTTCCTTCTTTTGTTGAGATCACAGCTTTGTTCTAGCTGCCCATGGTTTTGAAACTAACAAGAACCTTAGTAGGGGATTTTTTTTCAAGTACTTTTTCAAGTACAGTCTAGTTGTCTTTAAAAACAACACTTTCTTCTGTTCTGATTGACATTTTGCTTTTACATTTCATCATTATTTAAATGCAGTTATATATTTTATTATCCCATAATTCTGCAATTAATTACATTTACAGTTGATTTACATTCAGTTTCAACAGGTTTAACTCTGCATTTCCGACTTACAGTTTGTTCCCCTGACATGAAATACTCAGTAAATGAATTGCATATTTTCTGGTATCCAATTTTCTGATGAAGTTGGAATAGACAAAATAGAGCCAACATTTAAAAAAAAAAAAAAAAGAATAACAAATGACTTTTATCAGTGTCTGAATCAGGAAACTTTATTAATCCCAGAGGAAATTGCTTAAGCTACGACTGCACAGAGACACAAAGAACAATATAAAATATAATATCTCAAAATAAAAGTTAAAAAAAAACTCTCCAGAAACACTATGAAATGCTTTTTACTAAATACATTATGCTATGTACAATAATGCTGTGGGCAGTAAGAGAGGTTCATTATCGTTGTTCATTATTTCAAACACTGCACCGCACTAAATCAAATCAAACATTTTTCATGCTTTGTTTAATGAAATGTATTTGCAAGGCCAGAGGTTTCAATGGTGTGTTGTTGAAAGACTTCTTTTAAAACTGGTGGCAGTTTTAGCAGTTGGTTGGAGTCATAAGATAAGGTTAACCTTTATTAGTCCCACAAGTGGGAAATTTATGCAGAAAGTGTACAGTGCAAAGGTAAGAGCAGCAAAAACAATACAATAAAGCTGTACACAACAGTATTGTATAAAAAGCACACTATACAAATAATACAAAAATATAAATATAAACATTTATGTGTATGCATGAATATATGAGCATTAAACATGTGCTTTTGGGACCAGATGTACATGTGTGAGAAGACATAATAAGTAATATTCTTTGGTGCAGACACAGTATAATAATGTTTAAATAATGTCCTGTCAGGAGAAAACCTATCTCCATTTTAGCTGTTTTTCACATATTATGTACACTTGAAAATACAGGGTGCTGTTTACATGCTCTCATATTTTCAGACCAATAGAAATGGTCCAAAGTTACTTGCAATCTTTTGGGGTTTTTTTCTGTAGTTGTATTTTTGGAGATTAGAGGTTTTGTTCCAATAGTGACAATATATTAACACCACTCTTTGATTCATTTGGATTAAAGCTTGTTCACGAATTCTTTATTTCACTTTGCTTTTTAAACCACATGCCTCATAAAGAGCACAGTTCTGATAAGCTCAAGCTTTAGAAAAGCAAATGCATTGTGAGCATTGTGAGCTGCTGTTCACATGTTCATGTTTCTGTCTCTTAAAGATGTGACTAATAAAACTCTTAAAGATGTGACTAACTGCATTTGAACCACACTAACGTAATTACTTATCAAGACATGTCTGCGAAAGTCTTAGGCGCCTGTGAAAATGTTTAAAACCTGTTTTGATGTGCAGTGACTGTTTCTTCCGTATTAATATTACCAAATATACTAAATCAAGCTAATAAAAAAAAAATACAAATAACATTATCTAGTAAATAATGATATTCTGTTCAGTATATCAGTGTGTTCTTTGTGGAAGTCCAGTATTACTTGTAGTTCCATCAGAAACCTGGTTTCATTCGATCAGTCCTTCATTAAATTAAATCAGAAGCCGCTGATGGAGTTTCACGAATCCAAACAACGGCTGGAGGAACCGAGGAGGAATCTGGAACCGAACCCGTGTTCTCCTCACCAGCTTACACAATTTCAACTACTTTTACACAAACAAAACAAATCTTGATACTTTTTACTGCTTTCTGGTTTACTTGCATTTATTCTAATGTTAACTTTGCAAGCAGGAAGACAGTTTATCACACACTGAGATAAATGGCTTTAACCCTTCGAACACAAGTGGCATGGATCCATGCAGGCAGCGCAACAAACGGCAAATCACTAGCTCCTTATGTAGAAGTTCCTCCTGTTTGTGTTAATGCCCGAGGTGTCAGACGTCATGCTGAGCTTTATTTGGTGTTCCTTTGTCACGTTGAACCAAAGTTATTGTAATTTAATAACCAGTAATAATAATAACCGCTACTGGGGTTTTTAAAATGTTGTCAGACACAAATGAACATAAAGAACAAAAATGATAAAAATGTCATTTATTTAAGGTCAAACAGAAAAAAAATCACAAGATCTTTGAATCCAGGACAACTTTTAGGATAGTCTCCGCCCACAAGTGGGTGGGGAAACCCGCAGGGGGAGGGGTTCTGAAGAGCGGCCAAGCGAAAATCAGCAAACAGCGAGTGTGTAAGAGAGCAAAAACACGTTTTAGACGGGTTTGCACGGTTTTATTTGAACTGAGATTTTACAAATACACTCTAAAGGTTAAACAATGTGCATAGGTGCCCATGACTGTTGCCCAGTACTGTATGTCACACTAAAATGTGTCTTCTTCCAGGTGCAGTCTGCCATAAGGCGAAAGTCTGCTCAGTACACGTTTCAGTGGCGGAGACGCCTGGTCACCACCGACTCTCACTTCAACTACCACACCAACTCCTCCATTACTGAGAGCAGCCGGGTCATGATCAGCCTGGAGCACGTCCCGCCCTGCTCAGAGAACGAGAAAACACACGCCGCCACACACTCGCTCAACGGCCAGAGCAATGGCAATCGCTACTACAATGGAGGCCAAGAGGCGCCAAAACTTCTGGAGTCAACCGACATCTGACACCACAGCGGGGAGGAAGCGACTGCTTTGACAGTGACATAGACACCAGAGGTGTGGTTTGGTGGCTCTTAAATGAAAACTTCACCAAACAATGAAAGGTGGTGGGGGTTAGCATGCTTGGGTATGCTGTCTGGGCCTTTTTCTTATTAGCATCATCGACGTTTTCAGAGGATTTTACTTTACAGACATTTGGAAAAAAAAATCTGGTGAGACAAGGCTGTCCAAAATTTTATTTGTCAAGTTTGCACTGAGGTTGAATGCCTAATTAAGTTAAGATCTAAACGAAGCTTATACCTACCAGTTAGCGTCAGGCTTCAAGATGATAAAAAGTTGTATGCAGCATAACAACAGCATGAATGATAACATAGAATATGTGACCCGTCCATGGGCACAAACATTGGTTTGGCAAAAAACAATGGGATTGTTAATACTTCTATCCCAGTTTCATGGACATATGAACCTGACAGGCTGGTGGACACGATCTGGACTTATTAGTCAGCATATCACAATTATTAATAATTTATTTTGTTTCCATTACCTTACACTGGTGTACAGTTTTGCCACACCCCATCTTACTACATATGTTTAAGGGACAGCCCACTGAACTCATTACCGTAGCATCTCTGCACGCTTAAAATTAGTGATATTACAACTCTTAAATGCACTTTCACGATTTTCAGGCTACTCCAGGCAGTTTCTCTACCATGCATTTTTTTTGTTTTGTGTCAGGATTCAGTTTTTGTGGTTAATTGTAAAAAAGACAACGATGACAAGAGAAACTATGCCTTTGCAGTGATGATGCAGTGTGTATAAGTTGCTGTTGGGACGCATCAGAATGTTTTAGAATTCAGTCTACAAACGTTGTGGCCTAATTCGTCCCAGACCACCTCTAAGACACACTAGACCCTGTTCACACCTGTACTAAGCCCTGTACACTCAGGACACATAGTCAAATCTAAAGCTGACTTTTTATTAATATTTTAAAATGGGTCTTGGATGCTTTTGGAAAGTCACCAAAGCAGATTTTTAAAAACAAAATACCCTAGAGGCCCCACCCTCGTATTAAAAAAAAACATTTTATTACTAGAAAATATTAGAAATACTTCAGTGTAACAGACTGGTTTTCAATATTTTATAGTCTGTAGTACCACATTGTTCAGCCACAAAGGTTTTGAAGAGACAAATCAGGTTTGTCTTTAGTTCGGAAATGTACTTTGCACACAGTTCCTTTTGGCTTATGTATCATGATCCCAAACATTCTTCGGAACTGTGCCAAAATAATCCCCCGTCCAAAGAAAAGCGAAAAGTTTAGAGAATGATGTCTTGGACTCCCCAGTCTCCTGATCATTCTCCCATTGAGCTGCCTGGAACAAACTGACATGTTTGAAATGAGCTCCAGCAAATGAGACAGAACCGTTTGCCGCTTGAAAAGGTGCTTGGAAGGTTTGGACACAAGTTATTTCCAAAAAATTGCTGGAAAGGAGGCGGCAGATCTAATGCTGGTAAGGAGGTGGTAGAGGCTAAGGAAAATGATGGCCTTGAGATTGGCCTGATTAGCTCAGCCCTTGCTGTTGGTAGTCATACGCCCCATAGTTTTTGTGCTATCCTGGATGCTGTCCTGTATACCACTGATGAAGAGCAGCATACAGGGTACAGTATGTTATTGTGAACCCAGTCATGGTCTGATGCTGGTGTGTAGTAGCCTCTAGCTATTAGTGAGTCACTCGTTACTTCAGTGCAAAACTAAAGCAAACTTGGGACAACAAACATGTTTTAGTTGATTGATTACAATTAGGCTGCAGAAGTGCAGTAACTCGTCCAGGAACACATTGTCCGTATAACGTGCACAGATATGAACCCAAATGCAGAGTACCAAAAAAACAGAGAATTTAATGAGTAATTCACTTCCAAGAGTAAAGTAGCCACAATCCAGAACATAGTCCAGAAACCAGAAAATCCAAACATAGGCAAACAAATACAAATCCACAAAGCAAAAGAGAGACCCAGAATCCAAAAACGGGTCAGAAAAAACACAGACAAGTCCGATAACAACATGCTCAGAATCTAGACAGTTCTATGTATGCTTTGCACAGGTGGATTGTCCCTAAAGGTCCGTGTATACCAAATGTGGGCTCAGATCAGTATTTTGATCTACTCATTACGGGCTTGTAGGAAATTCGGGAGTGAAGATCCGGAGAGGGTTGTCTAGCACTGCCTGACTAAAACTCCACCACAGATCCAGGACCAGGCCTTACAGTCTGTCTCTTCAGTCTTTACCAAAACAAAAAGCACTGCCTGTCAAAAAAAGCTTATTTTTGTCTTCTTGCTGTTACTTATCAATTTATACTCAACTTCATATAAATCGAAGCATCACATAAACACCTCACAAATACAGCCGTGTGCAAAAGTCTGGGCTCCCCAGTCAGATAATATATTTTGATGATTTTCTAAGTGTAAATAAGTACGCATTCTCTACAAGTAACACACTTCTGCACATTTTAATGCACAATCACTATAGCATGTATGTAACGTGGAAATATATAACATGTGGCCTGTGCAATAAGTATGGCACATTTAATATTTTGTTTTATTTTATTTATTTTCAATATGTTGAACTCACATAAATAGAAATTGGGCAATACGACATGCAGACAAATTCCAGATTTATGTTCCACTTTGAAAATTAATACAACGTGCCATTCGACCAGGGGTATTCAAAGTTTTGCATTTGACTGTTTAAGATCAAAACATTTGGAACAAGGTGTCTCAAAACAGGCAGCATCCACAGTCGTAGCCACATGTACAATGCAAAATACAAGCAAAATTCAGCACTGCTCTGGTGAGTCATTCTTTCTTAGAAATGCCACATATTCCTACTGTTAGGTTTATTATATATTTACATCCGGAGGACCGGAACAACCTGTGCTGCTTATAAAGAATAAAGTTTTTGCCCTCATAAACACCAATAGTTTACCACACTTCCCAGTACAAAATATCAAATGTTCCAAAGGGTAATTCCACCAAAAAATGTGTACTGTTTGGATTTTTCCTCTCACGATAGGCTCGGATTTACAAAGGGAAACAATGAACGGAAGGGAAAGCAATGCATTGTTCCAACGAGCACCGAAAAGCATTTCAAACATGTAATTATTTCTTATGTATGAATATAAACACCTTTTGTTGTAAATAGTTCAAATAAGCACTTGTTTGTTTTTCACTGTTCACTGACTGCCTTCTCTCATTCTTTGAGAAGGTTTTAAGGGTTTTTTTTGTTTGTTTTGTTTTTGCTTGATAGAATGAACTACAGACAAAATGTATTTGCTCGCATGTGGCTCTTAGTGAAACTACAGGCCCAAAAAAAACAACATTCCTTTTGAACTGCCAAGCAAGCAACTTGTGATATCAGTATTTGTGTAATGCTGTTGTTTTAAGGAACACAATAAATGTTATTGCACTGGACGGTGGTGGCTCTCTACTAGTCTCATTATACTGATCCACTAGAAAGCACCCCCGAGCAAATCCTTGAATGGAGGTAAATTGTGTTAAATGGCTAAAAAATGTTTGTAAGTTTTCTATTGTTTCACACAATGCATTTTTTTCATCGTGTAGAAAAATTTGCTACACAAAAATATATGAAAATATACCAGCATGTTTCTCTATTTCAATGGTAAACAAGTTTTGAGTCTAGTATTCTGGCTACTGAGTGCTGATTGGTTGGAATGCTGTCTACAGGGTGTTGATCGATTGGCATTTTGGCTATTGAGTGCTGATTGGTTGGTGAGCTGAACAGCTTATAGGCTGTTCATACTCTTTAATGTCATGGATGTCCGAAAGTCACCGTTAGAAAGTCCTATAACTGGAGCTGAACAGTGTTATAAAATATCACAGCAGTGTTATTTTATGCAGCTTTGTCTGGGGAAAACAAATCATACAAATTACAGTTGTACATAAACTTGGACAACTCAAAAGCATCAGATAATACCGGAAGACATTATCAAGTGGCACTTCTCCTAACTACTGTCACGTCCTGCCGCCTCTGCCACACCCCCAGCAGTCTGAGTCGCCGGTCTACTGATCTGAGGTTTCCTTGACATCCCCCCGTTCTCCTTAATGATTACCTGCCTCAGTTTCCCCTTGTGTTCCAAGTGTCTCATCTTACTCACTAATTCAATAATTACTGTTTGGTCCATGTGATTGGTCTGCATGTCTGTGTCTTTCCTTTATAACCTCCAGCTGATTCTGTAGTCCGGTGTGCGATCTCCCCCATACATCTCCCTCAAGACCGGTCTGTTCTGTTCAGCTACTGGCTCTACGTACCAGGAAGCCTTTTGAGTAGTAGAGTTAGAACTGCCCTTTCAGTTCTACTCTTGTAGGCTTTGATATTGCCCTCTCTATCTCTTCTGTATTTCCAGTGTTAACCAGCGAGGCGGAACCACGGGCCGGACGTTTCCCCGTGGCTGCCCGATGAGGTGGAACATCTGATACCCTTGGGTTCCTTGTGACTCTGACGGGAGTAAAAATGAGTATCGCGTCCGACTCACTTCAGGAGCGACGTCTTTGCCCGCTTCACTGACCGTGACCCTTATCCTATGTCCTGAGTGAAGAGGGCGATTTCTGCATTTCTGCTTATCTCTCAAAGACTCTTTGAACTTTCATTTGAATCAAAACCCATTTGTGTTCTGCACTTCTGCATTTGTGTCCTCTTTCTCTGAGCTGCAGAACATGACAACTACAAGTTCTCTGATATCATTGTGAGCTGAGAGAGAATGGTCTTGCTGTAATAGCTACACGTTACTTTAGTAAAACGGCCTCAAAATCTTTAGTCTCGAGTCTGAGTCAAGTCACCGGCAGTTGAGGTTGTGTCACAATTAGTCGCCATCAAAATGTGACTTGAATCCAACTTGTTGACTCAAGTTCATGTACATGTATGTATGTGGTAAGCAAGCAAATATTGAAATTAATGTAGGCCAATTTACCCTCACTAAGGAAGATGGTACTTACATTAACACCTTTTAGACACTCCAGAGGACATCACAACTGAATCATGTTACAGATGTAGACTAGTGCAGCATTAGGAGTCTTGCCCAAGGACGTGTTACCCACTACAACAGTTTCCAGTTGCACCTTGAGAAAAGCATATAGGCCTTTTTGTATTTATTAAAGAATGTTCTTAGAAGAAGGTTTTATCAGGTATATCTGTGAAGCCAGGCTACTACATTTAAATGAAAAAGGAATAAATAAGCAACAATTACCAAAGAAAGAATATAAGACAGAAAAAGACTAAACACTTGATTCACCTCATTCAGTGCTCGATAACTGGCTGAACCTGAATCAATAAAGACCTGAGCCCATAAAAGGCTGTGGCCTTTGAAACCTCTTCTGCTAAAATAATTTTTATTTCCAGCAAAGACAGGAAATGTATTCTGGTCATTTATTCAGGGACACTGCTCTCAAGAAACCTTGAGCTTTCTGCATGAGGAAAAGTCAGTTTGTTTCTTTCTAAAGCCCTTGTTTCTGTTGGCTTTAGAAAGAAACAGAAGTCCTATTTCTGTTGCAGAGTCACATCAATAGCTTACAAGTGACCTGTGGTTTATGACAGATTAGTTTTCTCCAACCTTTTTTGTTAGAATTATCTTAACTTATAGAACCTGTTCCTTTTTCATATCTGCTGCCAAATGTACAGCTCGGGAAAAAAATAAGAGAGCACTGCAATTTATTTTTAAATCAGCATCTTTATGAGTATGAGAACCATTCCATGCCAGTCTGTTAAATTCCTACACAAGCACCTCATTCTGCTTTATGAGGGACTGATTACTGATCACCTGAATCACATCTTATTTAATGAGGAAAAGTATAAAAACAATACTGTAATCAACACTCTCCTCTCACAATGTGACCAGTTGGATGGTGAAACACTACTAGAAGTTTGTCAAAGGTAATTATTGCCATATTGCATTAAAGAATATTTTTATTTGGAAATTAGGAGAAGTATTGTCAGCAGTTCTTAAAAATGAAGACAAAGCTGTTCAGTTCAATACTTGCACCTACAAGATAAAACCTGAGAAACTGAACAATTTTGCCGTGGCCTCTTATTTTCAATTGTTTAGTTATTCGATTTGTTTCAACATCCTCTTTAAAACACACACTGCCTTTTGTATTCTTTGGTCAAATAGACCTCCTTGCCGATGTGTCATAACTCATTGGTTCACACTTATCCATAAAACTCTCCCTGGTTACTCACACCCTTATTTTAAACAGTTATTACAGACGGTTTCCATGACGACGTACAACACATGGTGTTCGTTACACTGGAAATTAAGTCTCTTAATTCTAGCTCCTCCTCTAACCTGTTGTCATTCCAATCTCCTGATGACAATGAATTGAATTCATTACAAACAATTTTGAAACTACACAAATTTAATTCTGTTACAGCTTTCAAAGCCCTTTGTGTGAACATTTTTAATGATACCCGTAAATGCTTTAAGTCTGTTTGAGTATTTTGCTGTGATAATTATTGTTGCTTTTTTGTCTATTATGTTTTTGATTCATTTGTTTCACAAGAGCTTTCTGGCACTTGCCAGGCTGTCATTGTAAATAGGAAAGTGTTTTCAATACCTTGCCTGGAAAAATAAAGATTAAATAAATAAATACAGGCAATCAATTGTGCACACACACTCACACACACACTCACACACAAACACACATACACACACAAACAAACACAATCACACACAAACACATACACACACTCACACACATATACACACTCACAAAAAACACATACACACACATACAGACACGCACACACACACACTCACTCAAACACACACACACACACACACAAACACACCCACATACATACACACACACACACACACTGCGTTTATAATCTCCATAGGAAAGTACTGCCAGTGGAATGGGACTTGCTTTGCAGTGCCTGTACACGAACTTAAGGTCACATCTACCAACGCAGTGTCCACAGGGGTATAAAACATTTATAAAGAATCTGTGTATTAACCCAGTATTTGTGTGTATATATATATACGTAGATTGAGTATATAGATTGTGTACAGACTTTTTATTTGATCTTATATAGACTTTAAATCTTATATTGTTCTTTTGTTTCTGTGTGGCTGTCCAGTCATAATTTTCTCCAGGATCAATACATTTTTGTGATTCTGAAGCTCCCGAGTGCTGGGTTGTGGAGCAGTGGAACTGATGGAGCTCCAGCCAGAACCTTTAGGATGAGATAGAGTAGCGTTATCCAGACCTAATCATCCAACATCAGTACCTTACCTCACTAATGCTCTCGTGGCTGAATGCAATCAAATCAGTTGTTAGTGTAAAGCCTTTCAGAAGAGTACAGAATGCTACAGCAGCCAAGGAATCTCCTTTAACACACTATATGGACAATAGTATTTGGACACTCCTGTTTTTCAGGGTTTGGTCTAGCCTTACTTCCGGTGAAGGATAATCTTAATGCTTCAGCAGACCAAGATATTTTGGACAACGCCATGCTTCCAACTTTGTGGACAGTTTGGGGAAGAACCTTTTCTATTCCAGCATGACTGTGCTCCAGTGCACAAAGCGAGCTCGTGGCTGGATGAGTTTTGGTGTGGAGGAACGTGACTGGCCACACAGAGTCCTGACCTCAAGCCCATCCAGCACCTTTGGGATGAATTGGAACAATTGCGAGCCAGGTCTTCTCGTCCAACATCATAAATGCTTTACAGCACGAATTCCCACAGAAGCACTCGAGAATCTTGTGGAAAGCTATCCAAGAGTAGATGCCAAGGTGGACCAGCTCCATGTTAAAGTCTGTGTATCTGAAGATTCAAAACGTTTATTGTCATGTGTACAGTAGAAATTACATTCCTCTGTGCAATGAAATTCTTTCTTTGCTGTCCATACATAAATGCTGAGGTTAGGTTAAGCAATTTAGTTATTAAATAAAATGAAAATAGAATAAAAATATATAAAATAAGAAATAAAAATAAAAATAAGTGTGACGTGCAGATGTGGATACTATTAATTGTGCATTTGCAAAATGAAGGAAATGTGCAAAGCAGCAAAAATTACAGTATGAGGGAGCTGAAGGGGATGTGCAAGGGAGCTTAATGTGCAAAATTACAGTCATCTGTTAAGGAGTCTGATGGCAGTGGGGAAAAAGGAGTTGTTTAGTCGGGAGGTTCTAGATTTTACACTTCTGAACCATGTTGGGGGTGTGTGGGGTCTTTGAGGATGAAGTCTCTCCTCTGGACTGTGGTGGAAGATGCTCTGCAGAGAGGGCAGCGGAGTCCTGATGATCTTCTCCGCAGTTGTTATCACTCTCTGCAGGCGTTTGCGTTCCATAGCAGTAGTGCTGCCGTACCATGCAGTGATGCAGCTGGTCAGTGTGCTCTCCACAATGCAGCTGTAGAAGCT
>JBBJLS010088530.1:0-22759 GCA_037577275.1 Bryconaethiops microstoma
TCCTGTTGTGGAGTACTCTGCTGACCTGGACATGTCCCACACTCTGACTCTTTTCCTTTCTTTTTTTGTGTTTGTCTCCGAGATGTATTTTTACGAATAGGGGCACGGGATGTTTTCACAGTCCTGGACCTTTCTGACATCATATTCTTACACGCAGTCTCTCCTAACAGTGATTGTGTGGCATAATCCTCTTGGAATTTCTTGAGGTGGCAAGTGGACAATTTGATGAGAAGTCTTGAAACAGGAGATCATTTCTTCCTGGAGAAAAATTTGGAAAATTAAATGTCAAATGAAACAAGTACAGTAAACCCCTGTTTATTGACTGTTCAGCAGTCACAGATTTTTTCTTAGAACCGAACTAATCATTTTTTGCGGAAAAGTCCACAAATTCGTGAAAACTGCAGATATTCTCATTATTCAAAAACATTATATTTGTGGGTAATATCATGTGATGTTTTCTAAATGGGAGCTAAATCACTTAATTACATGCCAAATCGTATGTGCCATAGTCTTCATGTGCAATATTACTACTTCAGTCAATATTCCTTTTTCATGACTTCATCTTAACTTACTCCAAAATACTATTATTGTCAGTAGGGTTTCCCCCCAGCTGTGTTACTCATATTTAATGTTTATACCAAGCACTTCTGTACATCGCATAGGATATTTATATTGAGGTTTTTTCTTTCTATAGATTTTTATTTAGACTTTATATTGTACAGTTACTGTCTCTATGTTTTGTGGTAGTCATTAAATACGCAATTTCCTCTAGGATCAATAAGGTTTTCTGAGTCGAATTCTGATAAATTCTGATAAATCCTTTTGACTAGAGCTGGGGCAGACAAAAGTAAAAAATTGTAAGACCCTGCTTCTGCATTGTGGTCATGTTTGGTTTTCTCCAAGAGGTGAAATAATGCCTGTATCTATGTGTATTTATCTTTACTAATTTTCTAATCTTTACTACATTACTAATCAGTACTGAATGGGTGCAAAAAATGTAAGGGATCGCAATAATATTGTACTGTCATCTATGTGGCAAACCTCAGATTGTAGGTTACAACCTGACTAGCTTGATCTACTGCAGCCAAGAAATCATAAAAAAAAAATTCCCACAACCCGGAACCTATGGCCCCAAAACAGATAAAGCGGGCAAAATCTCTTTACCTTCAGCTCCTGTTTCCCTAAAAACACTGTGAAGTTGCTGCTGGTGCTGCTGCTTCTCCGTTTTATCTGTTTTGGACTACAGTTACAGAACTAGCGCCCCCACCTGGCCTTACATTAGAACCACGGGATCACTGTGGCGCCTGAGGCCAGCAGTTCAAACTATTAAAATCCCTTGTTTTGTTATCCAGGATCTGGTAATTCATTTTACTTGTATGCTGTTTTTTCAAAGCAACACTAGATTGGATCACTGTTTTTTTTTTATTAATTAATGTTTTATTTATTTTATTTTAAACAATGACAATAGTTAATGTAACAAAAGAAAATAAGAAAAAGAGGGCGAAAAAAAGAACAATACAAAGAATAGAATTTAATAGATCTTGTCTAACAAATAATGTTTTATAAAAGAATGTTAAATTTTCTACAGAGCAGTAAAGTTTTGATTGCTTTACTTAAGGATGCTGAAATAGTTTTCAGATATATTTCAATTTCTATTTAGAAGATCATAAATATTGGGTTATTATGTGAGAATTTACACTTATGAATGTACAATTTAGCTAAAAACAGTATTAAATTAATGACAAGAAGGGCATTCTTATCTGTAACACTGGAGCAGTGGCAGCCTAAGATAATGTGAGAATGAGAGTCGAAAATTATACAAAATATTACTTCTAATGAACTTGATAATGTCCTCCCAAAAAGCTCTAGTAATGTTACATTTCCAAAATAAATGGGATACGGATTACAAAATGAGCAGCTGGTCCTACATTACAAAATGAGCAGCTGACATCTATTCATCCACAGTGTCTTTGTAAGAACTGCTACGCTGGGTAGTATCTATGCATACCTTCAAATGAGACCTCTTTTATCTTATTATTTAAAAAGAAAAATTGAGGTAAAGACCAGATACGTTTCCAAATGATATTTGTTTCAAATACACTGTTCCAATAAGAAATGGCTGGAGGGGTAGATGTGAAATTCTCAAGAAACAATTACGACTTATGGACGTAGCAAAACATATCTTTCGTATGTGAGAATTTAACAAGCTATGAGGAGTAATCAATGACTCTGAGGTGTTATCTCTACTCTTATAAAAGCATGTGGAATTCGGATGGAACCGCACCAAAAACAGTTGCAAATTATTTTGGTCTCATTGATATTTTGAATTTGGTAAGGAATTCTAAGTAATTGTATGGAAGGCCTTCTTCGTTGAATGCCTGACTCACCAGTAAAATTCCACTTCTGAACCACTTTTCATAAAATAAAGATGTGTTCTTAAACAAAATATTACAATTTTTCCAAATATAAAAGCGACGAGGGGAGAAGTTGTGCTTATAAACGAATGGCCATGAAATAAGGGCCTGTTGCTGGATGTTTAACTGGGAGATTGAGAATCTTATAATTACACTGGAGTAAGAACTCGAGAACCCTAGATAAGACAAGTTGAGGTATTAAATTCCATATTGAAGTTGGATTCTTTAGACACTGTCTGATCCAGCTTATTTTTAATGTATTATTAACAGTGTGAAATTCAAACAGTTCAATCCCCCTTTACTGTAAATGTTAAGAATAACGGCTTTTTTTTTAAATAATGGGTTTTATTCTTCCATACAAAATTGAACAGCATCTTGTCAATTCTCTTACAAATAGGGTCATTTTTATAAAGCGACTGTGCAACATAGGCGAGTCGAGATATGCCCTCTGCTTTGGTAAGCAGTATTCTGCCTTTAACTGATAAATCTTTTTGTTAACAACAATTTAACCTCTTTTGAATTTTCTCAACAATAGGGTCCAAATTAATTGGGCATCTGGATTGTCCATTCTTAGTTATTTTAATTCCCAAATATGTCACCATATCTTTTACTGCGATATTTCAAATAGATGACTCTTTACAGAAACGTAAAGGGAGTATCTAACACTTGTAAAGATTAAGATAAAGACCCGAAGGACTGAAGCGCACTGAGAACTGTAGTCACCTGTGTTGAATTTTTTAAAAATAAGACTGTGTCGTCAGCTAACTGACTAATGTATATTTGATAACTGGCAATAGTTATTCCTTTCACATGTGTAAATTAAGATATTGAACTTCCATTAAGGATAAACAAGGGGAAATTGGGCATCCTTGCCTGACTCCACGGTTTAGGTTCAATTATCTCCAAAACCAGCTTTCTGAAGAGCTTGTGGCATGAATTCCTGCTCTAGGGAATCAAAAGCATTGCAAAAATCTAGAAATAAAATTAGGCTGTCTTCAGAAATGGTCAGAAAAATCAAATAAAAAGAATTAACGTGTGTTATTCGAAATATGCCTATTTTTCATAAATCCAGTTTAAGATTCATCAGTTAAGAAGTTTAAAACACCTTGTCTTTTAGCTAAGATCAGAGCAATAATTTTATAGTCGTTATTTAATAGGGAAATTGGACGCCAGTTTACAATTGATAAAGGTCTTTTTTGGGTTTTGGAATTAAACTAATTATGCTCTGACATAATGTCGCAGGAAGTACCAAGTTTACTATGCTCTCATTATATACTTCAAGCGAAAAAGGGGCCAGTTTTTCAGCAAACTCTTGTAAAACTCAAGGGTAAGACCATCTGTCTGAGGTGATATCTTTTTAAAGCATTGTATAGCAGTAATAATTTCATTGAGTTTGATAGGGGCATCACAAATTTTGCAGTCATCACTAATATGCTTGATGTTAGAAAGAGAATTAAAATTGAATGATGCTTGAGAAAAGTTACAGATATACAGTTTACTGAAAAACTCAGCACAATAATTGGTTATTATTCTATGATCTGTGAGGTTTCCATTAATTCTCAAATTCACTACAGTTGCTTTTAGCTTGTTGTCTTTCCAGCCTAAAATAATAAGCCGAGTTCTGTTCTCCTTCAAGCCATCTTCGCCCCGATCTAACAAAGGCACCTCTCGCCTTCTGTTTATATATTCTCCAATCTATTCTGTAACTGAGTTAGTGCAATTTTATCTGTATCAGTAAGATTCCTTATAGAGGTCAAAGCAACAAGCTCCATAATGTTTTCTTCACGCTTTCTGATTCGAGCCTGTTCGCTACTAAAATTTCCTGATGTATTTTGCTAAGAGTTCCCAAAAATGAGTATTTTCTTTTTTAGCTCTGTTCCAATGTAAGTCAATTATTTATTCTAGATTTGAAATAGATAATTCATTCTCAAAGATTGAACTGTTTAGTTTCCAATATGCTGAAACTTGATAGTTAAAAGATGAAGACGTTACTGGTACATGAATGTCAATGGCTTGGTGGTCTGAGAAGGGTAACGGTAAAATATTAGTTGAAATATTTATCTTTAGAAGAAAGCCAAAAGTCTATTCTTTACTGGTGTATGTACTACTGTTACATGTAAATGATCTTTGATGTGGATGAGCGGTCCATACATCTGTGGCGCGATGGAGGGACCTTTAAGTTATGTATATATTTTAATGTATGCTAATAGCTATTATGATTAAATCAAACCGACTACGCCACCTTGAGAATTTTACACAAGGACCTAGAAAACTTTTAACTACAAACCAATGGTTCAAAAGGCATGCAAGTTCGTCACTGGAGAGGCAGGAGACGTGATTCCAATCATAGAAAGCTTGATTTTATTCATTTATACACAATTAAAATAGACCATAAACCATCCACAACGTACATAAAAGGAAGATAGCAGTGGAAAACAAAAGCTTTGGAGCTAGGACTTATTGCTGGTGGGGTGGGCCCACAAAGACCAAATCACAGCAAAAGACACCCACATACACTCGTACACACACACACACGTGAAGTCAAGACTGCAATATTGGACCACAGCACATAGAAGAAAGTCCCACCACCTTCAAGGGACAGCCACCACAGCACCACAGTTACCCAGCTCCTAGAAGAAACAATAACAAAATCAGAAAAGGAATACACCAATACAAGGTAAATAACACCGCTGCCAGAGGCTGAAAGCTAAATCCAGCTCTCCCAAAATGGCCTCCAGCCAGTAATCTAACCAAATAGAAAAAAAAGAAAACACAATACTAATCCAAAGAAACTAATTACTAAGCTGGCCACTCACTAATTTACATTTAGAACATCAACAAAAATCCAATAACATAAAACGGAAATTATAATGCCATACCACAAAGGATATGTATAATGAAATAAAATAGTAAAAATAAAAGCAAATACGCAGCAATATCAGGGAAGAGATAACCCACAAAATACAAATGGCAAAACGAAAGTTAGAGAAAACAATAAACCAAAGAAAATAATTAAAAGTAGCCAGGCTAGAACTTAAATACAGAAATACCTTCACAAATACCGAAACACCTGCATTAGCGTGACATCTACAGGAAGGTTATAAAGATGTGGATCAGTATTACCACAAAAACGGTTTCTGAGACCTGCGATTGAAGGTTGTGTACATTGCACCTGACAGACTGATTTATTTAATGGGGAGGAAATATTTCAGCTCCGTTCACAAACGCCCGACCCCCGACAAAGTATTCCCGCTTGTTTTTCTTTCTTGCTTTGTCCACTGCTGGCCATAACTTCTGTCTTCTCTCTCGGTCCTGTGGTGAGAGGTGTTCTGTGATCTTCAGGTGATTTTTCGTTAGAAAAGCAGCGTCTTTCGCCGCAAGCCAAATCCCGTCCCTGATGCGCCGCGATGTGAACTAAACAATAGTCCCTCTAGCTTTGGCTCTGTCAGGGATTTTCCTACCGAGTCGATGCACGGTGTCCATCACGTCAGTCTTGTCGTTTGTCTCTGGGAAAATGGCACAGCAGATCTTTATAACCTCTTGGCCATCTCTTTCTGGAATATCAAGAACCCTCAAATTCCATCGCCGAGAGTAGTTTTCCAAATGAGAGAGTTTTCCACTCTATCTTTGAGCTCTTTAATTTCGGCGCAGACAAAGTCTATTGCCTCCTTTACCTCCGTTATCTGTCTTGTTTTGACGTTAACAGCTTCCTTTACGTCTTTTATTTATTTGGAGTTTGCGTTAACCAATTTTTAGATCTACTGTTAATTATTTGCGGCAGTTCAGTGATTATGGTCATTTCTGAGGTATCAGTTTTACGCTGTTTGGTGACAAGGGAATTAAATGGCGTGCTTGGGAGAGAAGGAAAGTCCTCTTCCAGTGATATAAATTCTGCTGTTTCATCGTCAGTCTTGAGTTAGTTGTGGTCAGAGAACGGCAGTGGGTTGTCGCCTTTTTTCTTATAAGGGCTGATTCCTTAGGCTTGTCTCTTGAACTTTTGCGTTACTTTTTCGTTTTTCAGAGTCTGACATGATTCTTTTGAAGTTAGAAGACAGTTAAGCCAAAGAAAACAATGCTGAGATGCAGTTCGTTCATACTATGAAATATAACATATATGAAAAATAAACAGTTGGGTTTTTGTCAAAGCATGCCTTTCAGAGCGCCATCTTGGAAGCCCCCGATTGGATCACTGTTATCCAAATACAGATTTTTCAGGATTACCAAATCCGGTTTACTAGTGCTTTAAATTGAACCCACAGTGTAGCCTACTGGCTATAAAAAGAACAGGCAGACCAAAAATACCAGTCGCCAAATAGCCATCATGTGTTTTAATTGGAAGAAACAGAAAACACCACAATAAACAAACATTTTCCATTTCATTTTTAAACAGCCAGAATCCATTTCAATCTCACAAGAATAAATAAATTAAAGGCTTAAACAAAAAAAAATCCTCACATATGCACTGTGGTTATTTTTTAATAATTTTAACAAAGTCAGTCCAATAGTTAACAAAATAAGGAACATTAACAGTTCTTCATTAATACTCTTATGTGTTTTAGGATTTCCATTCTGACTTTAGTTTGTTGTAGTTGGGTAAGGAGGATTTGTTCCTTTGCCAAATGAATCTGCTCTTTCAGTTTCTCGTTTAAGAAGCAACTCATAGGCTTCACCATCCAGGTTTGGAGAATGCTTACGACTTGACTGAGATTGAGGACAAATATTCTGAGCAGGCAGGCTTAAACTGTGAACATTACAAAACAAGATGTGCAATTGAGCGCTTAAATGGAGTCCTGAAGAAAAGCTTTGCATGTCTTAACTATTTGTGGGTGGAAACCAAGGTGGCATGCTATATAATACTAGCCTGTACTTTCTTGCATGACATTTCCATCATGTGTAATGCTCCGTTACACCATGTGTAAAGTTACCGTTTCTCTTTTGTCTCCCGGTCCTGAAGAAGAGTTTGTAATAGATCCAAGTCGGCAAACAGCTCGTCTGAATAATTCAGAAATGTTGGCCAACTTATCTACTTTACTGTCGTATTTGTCTGAGACACAACAGAATGATGTTTCTCAAATAATTCACGAATATCCAGAATTATTCAGTGATGTTCCTACACAAACTTCGATATTACAGCATGACATAGACATAGGAAATGCGAAACCTATCAAACAGCATGCATATAGGGTGAACCCTGAAAAACGAAAGATTCTTTCAGACGAAGTTCATTATATTTTGGAGCATGGTTTTGCGACCCCTAGTTTTAGTCCGTGGAGTTCTCCATGTACTTTACAACCTAAACCAGATGGCACTTTTCGATTTTGTACCGACTTTCATCGGGTTAATTCAATTACAGTTGATGATTCATATCCCATGCCGAGAGTGGATTGTGTGGATCGTGTGGGTGCAGCTAAATATGTTAGACATGTTAAAAGGTTATTGGTAAATTCCATTAACACAGAGCTTTAGAAATTTCAGCTTTTGTTACCCCTTATTTCTTTGCTCAGTATACTGTTAAGGCGTTTGGAATAAAAAACGCACCTGTTACTTTTCAGAGATTAGTGAATATTGTTTTAGCTGGCATTTCGAACTGTGAGGCATAGCTAGATGATCTGATTTTATACACTACATCTTAGGAGGAACATTTAAAAGTTCTAGATTTTGTGTTTAAATGTTTAGCACAGGCTAACTTGACTCTTAATCTTTCCAAATGTGAATTCGTTAAGGCTACGGTGACTTACCTAGGCAAAGAAGTGGGTCAAAGGCAAGTTAGTCCCGTACAAACAAAAGTGCAGGCCATTGTGGAGTTTCCTGTCCCGTGCTCTCGACAAGAGATTCGTCGATTTTTAGGCATGGCTGGATATTACCGAGGGTTTTGTAAAAAATGTTCTAGTGTGGTGGCACCACTTACTGCCCTCTTGAGTCCCTCTAAACCATTCAAATGGTCCTCTGATTGTGATTATGCTTTTAATAGCATTAAGAGCTTGTTGACGGATGCACCTGTGTTGAGTGCGCCTAATTTCGACAAACCTTTTAAGTTAGAGGCAGACGCCAGCGCTGTTGGGGCCGGTGCTGTTCTCCTGCAGAAAGACGGTGATGGTATTGAACACCCAGTTTATTTCTCGTGAAAGTTTAATACACAATTGAGAAAGAGACTCTTGCATTACTGCTAGCCTTGCAGTATTTCGAAGTATATGTAAGCTCTACCTCTTAGCCTATTAATGTATATATCAATTATAACCCCCTGATATTTCTTACTAGGATGTTCAACCATAATCAGCGATTAAGGCATTGGGCATTGATCCTACAAAACTTTAACATAATCATACGCCACAAGAAAGGTTCAAACAATGTAATTGCTGATGCCCTTTCCAGGGCGGTTTGAGTTTTAAAGGAGGGGGTGGTGTGTTACGTAGAGTTTGTTTGTTTTTTGCTCTTGTTGCCTGGTTTGCTATCTCTCCCTGTCACTCTACGTAGGTGACCTGTAACATCTGGATTGGGGGAGATGCACGTCAGTCCGTGAACGGCGGGTCGTTATGAGCTTATTGGGTGAACTACGTGTGCTGGAGAGGATGTCCCGCCTCCAGCCGTCAACTGATTGGCCGATCGGCGTTACAACACGCAATTGACTAAATGATCATCGGAAATCCCGCCTTCCACCCTTTAAAAAAAGAAGCAGCGTTACAGCGTGAGAGAAGGAGAGCAGAGAGCGGAGAGCGGAGAGGAAAAGGAAAAGGAAAAGGAAAAGGAAAAGGAAATGGAAAAGGAAAAGGAAAAGGAAAAGACCTTAGAAAAGACTTTGTTTCTTGCCTGTCCCTCTATGTGTGGTTTGTTCTTACTGTCTGTTCGGTGTCTTTGTGTTTGTTTTTGGCTGTCCACTCATGGGTGGGACAGACCATTTAGAGGGTGTTAAAGACATTACCAAGAGGCAGACACCACTCATGTATCTTTGAGATTAGTTAGGGGTAATGTTAGGTAGGTTTAGGGATTGTTTTGTTTATTTCTTTCCTTTGGTGTTGTCTCGAGGTGTCGTCTAGTTTCTGTTTAGTGTGTTGTCTGTATATATGTTTGTATATATTTGTAAATATACTTTATTTATTCTAAATAAATCTTCTGTAAATAGTACCTTTGTCTCTAGTGTCATTTTCACAACTGGGTTTGTTTGAGTTTCGATCACCACCTACACCCTATCATACAGTTTTGAGTAACAGTTTTTTTTAATTTAATTTAATTTTTAATTAATTTATTTATTTTTACTTCTTTATTTGCATTTACTTATTTATTTTTATTTATTTATCTTTTTCATCCATGTTTATATTTGAGTTTTATCTCATATGCAGCTGCATTTGTTACGTTGCAATTTGAAGTTTGTGGGAGTTAAGCTTCCTAAATGTTTGGGTTTGGCTCAGCCTTTTCTCCGTCTTGGGGCCATAGATATATGGCACCAATCGTTTTCTTGTTTCCTTTTTCCGCTGTCTCCCTTTTGGAGACTTTTTGGTGTTTTTTCTTTTGGGTTTCTGGGTATTTGGGGGATTAAGGGAACTGCCCTAGCCCCTTTAAATGTCTTTAGAGCTTTCTTTCTCTTTCTCATCATGTACACATGTCCTCTGGTAACTTAAATTCCAGCCCTCTTGGGGCAGGTTCTTCAATTCGATTTCTGAGCTGGAACATCTGTGGTATGGGTAATCCTATTGAAAGATCTAAGGTCTTCACTCACTTAAAACATCTTAATTCTGATCTAATATTTTTGCAGGAGACTCATTTTACACTTAACGATCATTGTAGACTTTGCTCGTCTTGGGTAGGTCAGGTTTACCATTCTAATTTTAACTCTAAAGTGAGAGGGGTTGCCATTATGATTTATAAGAGGACTCAATTTACAACTACTGATGTCATTGCAGACAAAAATTGCAGGTATCTTATTGTTGCAGGATCTTTGATGCATGTCAAAGTTGTGTTAATGTTTATGCCCATAATATGCCCATAATAGACTGCTTGGTAATATCTCTTATTTGAATTATCATCTTTTAATTCTCAATGGTGATCTAAATTGTGTCATTGATCCAGTGTTAGATCGTTTATGTGGGTTTTGTAGTGTTTACCATGTTGATTTCAAATCTGGGTTTAGTTTTTCCCTAGCACGTACAGTTTTTGTGACGAAGCTAGTTGTATATTGCAAGATAGTGGTATAATTAGCATATAATAATCATTTACTAAGCGTTTTTGAAAAAACAGTGGTAGTTGACTGACACTGATCATTACATCTATGCCACCGTGTGCGTCTATCTGATTTCACACTGAAAATATTGAAATAGTTACTTGATTGGTGCCTGCGGTTTGATAAAAAAACACATACAAGTCTATTGCAAATCTAATATTACTCATAATTCAAAACGTTGATGTGTCTGAAAAAAAACTGAGAGCAGATTTGAAATCAGCCTGAAAAAATGGTCTAGAAAAGTGTGTTGTGGTTTCTGATGATTACCAAAAAAAAAATGTTTGTTCACCTGTGTTATTCAAAAATTGTGATCTCCGATCATGTCCCACTATCTTTATACACCCAGTTCTCTGCACACAAGTCCAGCCCACCCCTCTGGGAATTTAACTCTTTGCTGTTTCATTCAGTGTTTTGCAATTTTGTTTCTGAGACTATTGCATTTACATTTACATTTACAGCATTTAGCTCACGGTCTTATCCAGAGCGACGTACAACAGTGCTTAAGTAGTCTACGTCTGTTTCTTAAACCTGTAAAGTCCACATCCATTGTTCAACCAAGATACTGCGTGCTCAGTACACTTAAACTCCTGACAAACGAAACCTAAACAACACCTGTCAAATTTTTTTTTTTTAAATAAGAGAATGATTGATGAATTTCTCCTGTTTAATCAAAATGAATCTACACCATACTCTGTATTGTGGGAGTCACTGAAAGCCTTTGTCACATGAGGGCTGTGTCCAGGCATAGGAAATGAGGCAGGGGCACAGACTACTGACATGAACAGATTTTATTCAAAGAAGGGGAAACAGAAAAGGGCATGAGGGCCCGCCACGAATACAAACTAGGTTGTAGTAGAGGAGGACACGGAAAACGTGAGGGTAAGACCCACAATTCAAAACAGGGTTAGGACAACTTAAATACAGGGGGAAACAGAACTAAGGACCGATGAAAGGATAGGACTAATTATCACTAACTCTAGCCGGCTGAAAACACTTAACCTAACACCGGATAGAGGATGCAGTGTCTAAGTGGCCGATGGGGCCAGTCCATAGTCCTCCGGTGCCCTCTAGTGGGTGCAGACCAGAACCGTGACAGCCTTCCTCAGAGGTCAGATTATTTCATTCACCTCTTCTAACAAGAAATAACAGAATGCCAGGATTGCCCAACTCATGTCTGATATCTCTGCTCTGGACCGAGAGAGTGCATTGAACTCCTCTCCAGCATTATTCAAGAAGCGCCTTGATCTTCAAGCTTATCTCTACAAGTGCAGGTGCCAGCCCTAAGGAGAGGGGTTCTGTCACATCCGGGGTCCTCCGGTCCCGCCCCCAGAAGCGTCACCAGAGTTCTGAGCCTGGGGAAACCCTCCAGGTCCAGGTGCAAGTTTGTTTTGTTTTCTGCGGTCCCTGGCAACCCATCTGTTCCGTACCAGTTCTTTAGTGGTTGCGCAACAGGGTTACCAGACACCGCACCTTAGTTACAGTTAACTGATCCTGTGTTTCCATTGGTTGTTTGAGTCTAATCTCATGTGTCCCCTCCAGATATAAGGCAGCCGATTCATTGGTCTGTCTCGGCCACTCACAGAGGGTGGACTCCGTTATGACCTCCGTTGGCCCATCGGAGGGACAAGGCTTGTAGGGGATTCTTGATGTTGTGTGATTGTTCTGTTCTGTGAATCTACTTTTGTTTAAAGACTTTGTTCATTAAAAACCCTGTTCTCCGAGCTCCCCTTCCTCCTGCGTCCTCTTTTCCAGACCAGACATGACAGAAGCTCTTTTTTTTTGTTAATGCATTAAAACAGGCAATTGAATGTATGCAGTGTAATAAATCTCCTGGCCCAGATGGGTTTCCAATCGATTTTTAAATTTTTTTTCAATTTTTTAATTTAGTGACAAACTTACCCCTCTGCTTCTGTCAATGTTTAACGCATCCCTGGAGAGGGGCTCTCTGCCTCCTACATTAACCCAGGCTTCAATAGCTCTTCTTTTAAAGAGTGGTAAAAATCCCTCCTGTGCCTCATATAGACCCCTTTCTCTCTTGAATTCTGATGTTAAAATCCTGGCCAAACTTATTGCTCTTCGATTGGAAAATTTGGGTTCGGTAACAAATTCATCCATTGGGTGTGATTACTGTATACATCTCCAACAGCTAGTGATCATACAAAAAATATCTATTCTGAATACTTTCCATTGGGTCGTGGCACGTGGCAGGGTTGTCCTTTATCTCCATCTCTTTTTGCCTTGTGCCATTGAACATTTGGCGATCGCCTTAAGGTCTTCCTCCTCATTTAGAGGTATTGTGCATAATGATGTTGAACGTTGTCTAACCTTATACGCAGATAATTTATTATCTGCGTAAATTTAGCGGCGGTTTGGCTCTACCTAACTCCCAGTATTATTATTGCGCCTCTAATATCCATAGAATACATTGTTGGTTCACTTTACCCTCTCTGTCTTGGTGTTCTTTGGAGGCTCAATCAATAGTGTATTTCTCTCTTCCAATCAACATCTGTTTGTATGTCAAGAACCCAGTTTTACGTGATTCCTTAAAAAATTGGCATCAGTTTAGAAAACATTTCAAATTCAAATCTGCATCTCTCCTAGGTCCATTGTGTAACAACCATCTGTTTCCTCCCTCATATTTAGACTCTGGCTTTACCTTGTGTCGCAGGCATGGTGTACAGTGTTTCCAAAAAATGTATTCAGATGGTATTTTTAATACCTATGATAAACTGTCATTATTGTACGAGCTGCCTGCGAACAATTTGTTTAGGTATTTTCAAGTTAGACATTTCGTTTCTAACCATTTTCCTGACTTTCCCTCTCTTCCTTTCCAGCATCATGGATGGACCTGCTCACTTGCACTATGCCTCAGAGAGGAGTCATCTCAGTGATATATAACCGTATTCTCGACCTAGCTGACAAATCTAATATCAAGACAAAAGCTGCTGGGGAGCGTGAGTTGGGTGTTGACAGTGATGGGAGGGGGTTGTACGTAATGCTAGCAGAGTCTCTTCCTGTGCTCGCCTTTCACTTATACAGTTTAAAGTCATACATAGAATTAATTATTCTAAATTTAGGCTGTCTGATATTTACCCAAATGTGGAAGATAAATGTGAACGTTGTTCTAATTCATCCTGTCATTTAACTCATAAGGTTTTCTCCTGTCCACGGACTGCATAATTTCTGGACTGGTTACTTTGACATTATGTCTTCTGTTATGGGATTAACCTTGAAGGCCTGTCCGTTTATTGCCATCTTTGGGACCCCTGCCGACTCAATTCCACTGAGTTCTACACAGAGAGAGATCATCGCTTTCACCTCTCTACTGGCCAGACGTCATCTTCTTCTGCAATGGAAGTCTCCTAATTCTCCTTCTGTATCTCAGTGGATTAAGGACACTATGTGTTTTCTTAGGTTGGAAAAAATTAAACACACAAAGTAATAAAGATATCTGGAAAAAAAGAAAATGCAAAGTGCAATGGCCTGGTTGCTGTAAAACCAGTGTTTGGAGTCACTCAAAAGGTTTTATGAGAAAAAAAATCTACTAGCACCGTGGATTCAAACCAGTGATCTTCTGATTCAGTACCCAACATCTTACTGCTGCAGTACCGGAGAGACGTTAACTCACTGTCTCTTCCCAAGCCATTTATGGCTGAATGCGTAGCTGCATTCATAGGCTGATTATTTTTAATTAAACCACAACAAACAGTGACATGCGTCTTTTTCATAACTGACCTGAGCTTAAGTGTCTTGAAGTCTGTTTATGAGTCTGCTGTGTTTTGCTCCACGTTTGTTTCTCCACATTCGTGTTTCTCTGCGTTTTGCCCCTTTCCCTTTTGCCTTAGCTGTGACATCACAGACTCTCCCTCTGACACATATTTTAAAGGCAATTCGACCATCCACTCTCTCTCCCCATTAGTTTCTCGACCACAGAAAACATGTGCACTGCACCAGACATTAACAGATGTTTTGATGTTGGAACCATGCCAATATTTCAAAAAATGTAGGAGGAATAGAGGCACCAAATTCTAGCAGTAAAAAGAATAATAAAAAATCAGAACAGTAATGAAAATACAAATAATTTCCCCAACAATGCCATAAAGAAGGGACAGCAGCCCAGTAGTTCACACAGATCACACTGATTTGAGCTTAAAAATGAACCTGGGCTTAAAAATGAATCCCGGTCCACACATTTACTAGTGAATACTGCTACATTTAAGCTTTGAGGTTGTGTTGGATGTAGTTTGTTGTTTGGATACATTTTCTGCAGCATCTTTCCATGTTCTGAGATTTTGCGATTCGGAAAGTGAATGAACTCTTCAACAAAGTGTGATGATACTACCAACTCCATTAAATCTTTTAGAAGCATCAGGATCTCTCATGCTTGGTCCCCCTCAGGAATATTGTAGCCTATTATCAGTGGGAGCAGCATTAGACGAGACCAATTTTCATAGCCATTTCCTCCAGTGGTTCCCTTAGAGATTACGGTCTCAGGAGGTGTCTGTGGTTGGTCAGCTTCATCAGAGAATGTGTAGAGGAAAATTCCAAAGAGCCTTATTCAAAAAGTCCAAAGAACAAACTTCTTGGTAATCAAACCCTGGAGGCACTATACTCTTCAAAACATCATGCAGAATGTCAGGCAAAAAATCAAGTGTTTATTCAGTGGACAACCCTTTTTTTTAACACCAGGATGTATGGACATATTATGGTCATGAATGACCTCTTACACATGACTTTCTTGGTTCGCTCTTGTCCATGGCTGGTGTACACCTGATCAGACTTCTTTTTGTCAATTCCAACAACTGATCTTTCACGAAACTCTCCTGGAATCCTGGCACTGAGTGAGTCGTGAATTTTTTCACTGCTATGTGCAGTAATTTTAACATTTTCTACTAATTGTTCAACAAACACAGTGATCAATGACACATAGTTTGTGTTTTTGTCCCAATTGACAGTGGGTTAACCACTTTTAACTTATCTGTATAACCGAAGAACAATTCTAAATTTGTCCACAATCAAAATAACATTTCTTTTAAATGAGCCATAATTTCTGGATAAGTGTTTTCCCTTGAATGAAGTCACCTCTGTACGCACCACCTTATCCAAAATATCCTTTTTGCTTTACAAAGCCCCCTGCGGTGGGCTGGTACCCACCCAGGGTGAGTCCCTGCCTTGCACCCGTAGACCCTGGGATAGGCTCCAGGTACTCTAGTAAGGATTAAATGGTTACTGAAAATGAATTAATGCTTAACAAAGCCTGTAGCTGTTAGTACATATATAACAGAATAGCTCTCTGTCAAGAAGAAACTGGCATAACAACTGGAAATGTAAGATGTTCTTTTGGCAGGTATTGATTTCCTTTTATACTGGTGAATTTCAACAAGGCATTACTTTGTGAAACTACACTTGCAATGTCACTCACTATGGAATTATCCACATCCTTACAATTCTGACTGAATCTTCTGAACTGCACTTTGTAATAATAGCAATGAACATAAATGGATCTGGTTAATCTGCTGAATTACTTCTTGCACAGCACTTTTGGATATGTGCAGGATCATTTGCATTTTCAAATACAATGAAACTAGGACTTGAAAGTTCAATTCGTAATACTATTGTCACACGCACCAGGTCCCGTGACGCCGATCGGGTTCGGAAGTGACATCACACCAGGTATAAAGGTAGGAAGAGCAGGTAATACAGTACACAGACATTGAGCTCTCATGCCCAACTACGTGTCCCAACCCTCCTCAACTCCACGGTACCGTGAGTACTCTAGTCCTTTATACCTTCCTGTGTACGTGTGAGAATGCGGGTTCCTTTGGTGGGAACCCTTTCTCTTTAACGGAGCATTCTTATAGTAACCGCGTGAGCAACCCGCTCTCTCGTGTGTATCTGCGAGTGGGCTCTTCACTCACGCCACAATGGGCAGTTTCCAGTCGTTCGTGTCTTACCCCGTGACAACTATTCCAGTTTTGAATTGTGTTTCAGTACTCCTGCTGAGTACTTTACATTTATAAGCACTAATCATTGAACGAAAATGACAGCTGTCATGTGACATAGAACAATCTGATTTTACTCAGTTTTAAATGACTGAGTAAGTTTGTGAAACACTCTGGGCTTTTTGTATTCACACAACAGCAAGAAAAAAGTATTGGTTTACTTGCTGGCCTATTGTCTGACTGAGTGTTAAACAGATAAATGTACTTTGAGGTCTTCCTTATGAAGACATGGGATTGGCTGTTGCCCAGTGAAGCCCGTATGTTTCAGGCGGTACAGTTCTAAAAACTGTCCTCTTTGGTCAAGTGCGGATAATTTCTGAAATAATTTCTAATTGAGGTGTGGCATGTTAAATGTGCGGTCAAAAAGTGCTCTACTGCTGGATATAAACACTTAAGATGGACGTTTTAACTTATGTGCTTATGTCCTGCAGTAGAGCACTTTGTGTCAAACCACTTCTTTCTCTGCATTTAACTTATTCACCAAGTGAATCGGGGGCAGCCACCAATGTGGGGCCCCCACGGAGCAGTGTATGGGGACAGCACCTTGCTCAAAGGAACCTCAGTGGTGTCACTAGCAGTACAGGGATTTGAACCCATGATCTTCTGATCTCAGGGCAAATTTCCTAACCACTACATCACCAGCTGCCACAAATATTTACATAAATGCGTGTATATAAATATCTGTTTGAGGCTTCATTCCAAAAAAAGAAGAATAAAAATAGCATTTCCTGTGTATTGATTTAGTTTCAGTGTGAGAACACTGCAAAGAAATAATTAATTCATTCATACTCTGTGTCTCCTAACCAGGGTCATAGGAGGGCTGGAATCTGTGCTAGCAGTCATAGGGCGAAAGGCAGAGAAATCTTGCCTTCTGTTAGGATCTGGCCATAAGACTTGATCCAAATCAGCAGCTGGGCATCTGGTGGCTAGGGAGATGCCGCTGAGATTGGAAGGTCATGGGTTTGAATCCCAGGACCGTTAGTGGCACTACTGAGGTTCCCTTGAGCAAGGTACCATCCCCACACACTGTTGCCTGGGCACTGCGTCACTGGCTTTCTTCTGCTTGACTCAAGTGAATGGGTTAAATGCAGAGAAAGAATTTCACTGTGTGCTGTGCTGTGGTGTGTTCACACGTGACCAAAAGGACCACTTTACTTTTTTATGTCATGTGCAATGTGAATTGAGCTAGACAGCACAGAATGTATCATCTGTTCTGTATGCTGCCCTGGGATGACCCCTAATTGAAGTTTGCACAAGCACTGCTGTTGCCTGTAGAAGGAGTATGCATTGGTGGTGCTGGCAACCATAAACCACCCAGTGCCATGCACAGAAAATTCTTCAGTAGGATTGAAAAACAAAGAGCATAGGGGGACCTTGACTGCTCTGATTGTTTCCCTAACTTTGCTGCACTTTCCTCTTTCCCATTCCTACTTTACCTCAAACTTCTTCTCCTCTTCTTACTTTTAAAGCAACAGTTAGTTAACTTACACTAGGCAAACCCAGTCCAGACTCTTCTCATTCGTGGTTCTGTGCTGGTGGAATGAGCTGCCAAAGCAGAATCCCTCTCAAAAACCTCCTGAAGACTTATCTGTTCAGAGAGCATCTCCTCTCCTGATGTACTATCAATCTTCTTGCACTACTCCCTGCATAAAGATTAGAACTCTCCTCTGGTTCTCACACTGTCCTGAAACTTGAGTGTTTCCTCAAAGTCGCTTTGGATAAAAGCGTCTGCCAAATGAATGTAATGTAATGTACTTGTCACTAACACTAGAGGTGAAGTTGTGTTGTTTACATATTTTTATTTTTATCACAGTGTGGGCTTCAGAAAAAGTAACCAAAGTCACAGGAGTGAAAACAACAGGGTGTTTAGGAGAGTCTCTGTTACTTCTCTGCAACTAATGCCTCTAGTGCTGCAGTAGCAATACAACACCAGTGGTGAAAGTCTGCAGAAAAGCTGCAGTACAGTGGAAGACCTTATTAACAGTGCATAAATAAATTTGTACTACATTTGTATGCATTGCATCACTTTATTTTAAGGAATATTGTTTTTCTTAAAGTCTTGTTTTTTCTTCAGTAAGGCAAATTAGATACTTCTAAATGTTTTCTTTAGAATTCACAACAGCACATCATTTGGAAATTCACTTATTGCAAATTATCATTTTCAGTGTTATGTTTTGTTTAATATGTACTGAATGTATAAAGCACATTGAGATTGTTTGGCACTATGTAGTGATAATTTGTGATGATTAAAACTATTTTAGAATATGGAACACAACTTCAAGTATTAAAGTATTAAAGGACCTTCTACACTCATATTAGCTCTAATGCTGCCCTGTAACAATCATCTAGCAATAAAAGGTTGCCAAGAGTACAATGACAAGATTTATGTGTACTAATATGCAAAACATGCCACTAATAAAGTGTTCATTGTACATTATTGCACCAAATAATGCATTTATTAGTCAGTTTTATTTAGTTATGTACTAATACTGGCCATGATGAGAAAGCAAATTCATATACAGTCAATAAAACATTTGAAAATGTCTCGTTGGGGCTTCATACAATAAATAACAAGACCTCAATAAATTGCCAACAAGTAAAGTTTGCTTTACTATGTAAATATTAATTGCTTGCTCACAGTTTATTAACCATTACGAAAGCAGACCTTAAAACAGTGTTACCAAAGTACCCCATTCTAATAGTTCTACAAAAGTTTTATTGTATTTCTACAATAAAATCTTCTCTAGCCATTTTTACCTACATTTGATCAAGAGGCAACTTACTGGATGTCTATGTATAACAGGGCTGTAATCATCTATTATGAACGTGCATAGACTTAAACTTAAGCTGCACTTGATATTCATGGAAAGATGAGGGAGATATTAGTCCACAGCATTTGCCTGAAGGGATGAGCTCAGATTCAAGATACAAGGCTTGGATGCGCTCTAAGATAATCCTCTCAGCTCGACTAACTGCTACCAAAGAAGGCTTGGAGTCAAGCGCACTCCTTAACACCTGCAATTTTCCATGCAGTTTCTGCATCATGATTGATTGAGCCCTTCAGCTGGACAGAGAACTTGAGAAGCCATGGTGCATTAAAAAAATGGCTCAGACTCCACTCACACTGAAATGGAACTGTTGTTGACCCCTGAAGCAGACACTTCAGCCCTCATGCCAGTGCGTTATCTACATGAACACCTGAACGCTTGTATGATCTGACCTGTTCAGCGATTGAATCATGGATAAATAAAGATAAATTATCTTCTATAGCCCTGGTACCACTAATTTTTTTTCCTTTTTCTGATAAATATGGCAAAAATATAATAGTCACTTTCTATGTAGTTACAGAAGAACAACATGCATTTTGATTAAAGCTGATCCATTTGCCAGACCACCTCAGGGGAAGAAAAAAGCGAAGATTTAAAAGGCTAGCTTGGCTAACAATTAATAAAATATTTTAGCTTAATGGGTTCATAATAGGATATTTTAGCATAATGGGTTCTGCAGAAACTACTGGATGTTGGGACTGTGTTGGTTCTTTTGTCCTCAAACACAAGCCAGTGTTCAATCTTGGACCTGCTACACTCTTAAAAATAAAGGTTCCTGAATGGTTCTTGACTATGGTTCTAGTTAAAGAACCATTCAAAGTATTTTTTAAGGTTGCTCTTTTTTGCATACAACATTTACAATGGTATTGTTTAAAGAAGCATTAATTCAAAGTAAATATAATAAATAAATAGAGCAAATATGAGTGCACCCTAGATTATGGCTGCATCTAAATTTCACAGCAGGATGACTGGTTGGTTACACATGGCTATTCACCACTGTGACTTCAAACTAACAATAAATCATAATTGTTCATGGTGAGCTCCCCCAATGCTCAGTATCTGTATCAGACTAATCTGAGACAAAATCACTGGATCAGTTATTGGAAAAAAACTGAACTATAACAAAAATGCTTAAATAAACTTTGAGCAACATCCCAACATTGTTAAAATAGTGCATAATATTCCATCTTATATGGACAAACTGTGGACAATATTGAAACTTTTTTTTGCATAGCACGCTGTAGAGGGAGTGGAGAAACACATTATTAACAGCTTATTTGTCTAAGACAATATCTGATTAGTGTCAGTTGCAGCAGATGCTTGAGGATGCAGTATCAATATTTTGTATTTACATAGGGCCTTATGAAGGTATTCACCCCTCTCAGTATTTGTCCTGTTTTGTCACATCACAACCTGGAATAAAAATGGATTTTGTCATCGGGGTTTAGCATTATTTAATTTTTACACCATGCTTGCAAAATAATTTTAAATGTGACACAAGTAAAATTTATGTGAAAAAAACGGGTGGTGGTGGCCTAGTGGTAGGGTACTTGCCTCTAGACCAAGAGGTCATGGGTTCAAATCCTACCTCCAGCACACCACCACTGGGTTCCTGAGTAAGACCCTTAACCCCAAGTTACTCCAGGGAAACTGTCCCCTGTGGTTAGAGAATGGAAGTGGCTTTGGATAAAAATGCTGTAAATGTAAAGACATAAAGAACAGGTGAACTGGAGAGGCTAAGTTGCCCTTAGGTGTGAATTATCTGCATGTCTGCTCCGGGGCAGCTGGTGGCCTAGTCGTTAGAAGGTTGTGGGTTTGAATCCCAAGGTACCCTTGAGCAGTCCCCACACGTACAGGCCCATGGCTGCCAACTGCTTCACTTGGTGAATGGGTTAAATACAAAGAAAGAATTTCACATTTTTCACACTGTGTGCTATGGTGTGTTCACGCATGACTATAAGGGGCCACTTTACTTGACAGACAAGCAATCTCGGGAGTTTTTGCACATTTGGCAAAAAATGGTGCAAAATTACAAAACATCACATGAGGCCATTTTCAAATTTGAAAAATTAGAGAACATCCACAATGTTCTAACGTGATGACAAGTTGCCCGGAGATTTTCACCACCCTTTGCCCTATGAGTGCTGGGATAGGCTATAGCACCTCCACCACACTGGTTAGGATAAGTGGCTCAGATATTTAATGAATTAATGGACATTCACATATTCTAAATCAGCTAGCTAACAAACTACTTAAGCTAATATTTGAGTTTGCTAGCAAAGCAGTATCTAGCCGGCCAATTCTCAGTGTTGCTTCTGTTATATAGCTGTTAGATATACTAGCAATAAATTGAATGAAAGATTTTTTAAAAAGTTATTGTATTATGATATTTATTGATTCTTAATTGATCTTAAGAAAATTATAAAACCATATATCTTTTCTTTGAAGAAAACATTTACATGTTTGTGTATTTTTGGGTTATGCACTCTAGGGTTAATGACATTAATTGTGGTGCAATTCCTTACATTTACATTTGATTTACATTCTATATTTACAGTCTCATTCTGCACATGCCCTTTCCCATTTGTTTTGATGTCAATAAATGACAAAAATATTGTAAAATGGAAAAATGCAAAGGACCGTACACACAACACAGTGAAGGATAAGTAAGTCTAATGGCTGGTTGGAGGTGGGTGTGAGTTTTCCATTTAACAACCATTTCTGGGTGGAGTCTAGTTGTCTTGCCTTGTTCATGTCTTGAAACATCTCGGATAATATAGTGTTTCTGTTTGATCTTTGGACTTTGTTGGTTTCTACTGTTTGTTTATGAAAAGGTAAACTCGCACGTACATCCAGTCTCCAACCAATCATCATACTGAGACATAAATAAAAGAGAATTACAACATGCTTTTACTGTTGTCTGTGATTACCGTACATTAGTTCAGCTCGAAGTTTTAAAGTAAAAGTTGGCATCCTGTGCTAAATGTCGAGTCCAATTAAATTTGTCCACTAGCTAGCACACATCTGATCCCCTTTCCCAGTGCAGGAGACATTGTGAAAGGTTGGGTTTGACTCTTGCCTCCCACACACACTCTGTGGACAACGGTCAGGGAGCACAGGAAGTTCACCAAGTCTGAAATAACACAGTCCAAACCCTTACACATGAACACAAACACACATTATCTACACAAAGTGTAGAATGGAGGGAATGGAGAGGAAGAGAGAGAGAGAGAGAGAGAGAGAGAGAGAGAGAGAGAGAGAGAGAGAGAAAGAGAGAGAGAGAGAGGGAGAGAGAGAGAG
>JBBJLS010088543.1:0-22758 GCA_037577275.1 Bryconaethiops microstoma
ACACACACACACACACAAACACACACACACACACACACACACACACACACATATACAAATATGTATAGTGCAGCAAAACATTTGGTTGATGTCCTGATGTCCTGCCACACCCATCATCCTTTAGTGTTTTGAGAGACTTGTCATGATATTAGAGCTCCCCTCAATGCCCCCCCCTGCAGTTTTCATACCATCCCAACGCTCAGTGGATGATGCCATCATCCCCCCTCCTTCACCTGGCCCTCACCCTTCTGGACAAAAAGTACTGAGAGAATGCTACTCTTAGACTTCAGTTCAGCATTCAACCGACTGGAACATTCAGCATTGGAAAGTTGATGAGTATATGACTATTTATGAAAATATGTCAAAACGAGTTTCCTTTATAACACGGAAATAACATGTAATATGGTATGTCTAATATCCTATTAACTGGTTGTGTGGCGATAACTTTAAAAGTAGTTGACTGTTCCATCGCATTGAATGTCACTTAATAGCTTGTTGAATATCTAACCCTTGTCTGATGATCCAAATTATGATAATAATCATATTTAGGTCAGTAGTGATGAATAAAAATTATGAAATGTTCTGGATCATAAAGGTACTTAAATGGTGAACATATTGTAAATGTATTTGTTAGCAAAGAATATTGACTATTTTTAGCAAATATTAAGTGTGTAACACATCTCAGTCTGAACATCTCTTATGTAGTGTATACACTACATATGAGATGTTCTGACTGAGATGTGTTACACACAGACACACGCACACACACACACGTGTGTGTGTGTGTATGTGCGTGCGCGTGTTGATATGTATATTACACAGGGGTTTTTCACAAGCTTTGCATGTTAATGTTTAATACTAATAAGTTAATGTCTAATACAATTGATAGTGTTTTGATATTTATATCAATTTTATATTTTGGGCAGCTGGATGGTCTAGTGGTTAGAGCGTTGGCCCTGTAATCAGAGGGTTGGGGTTCAAATCCCAACTGCTAGTGTCACGGCTGAGGTACCCTTGAGTAAGATACCGTGCCCACACACTGCTCCTCGGGCGCCTCATTGACGGCAGCCCAGTGCTGCACTTGGTGAATGGGTTCAATGCAGGGAAATAATTTCCTCCGGGATAAATACAGTATCCAAATAAATATTGACAATACAGACATTTATATGTACGTTTAAAAAAAAAAAAAGCATATTTATTTTTTTGACATTTGATGTCATATCACTATCCTAAAACATAAATGGATGAGTAAACTAAAATGAAAGGCCCCATTGCACCATAAGTAATAACTCCTTCATAATCCACGTTCTGAGTAATGACACATACTATATACTATTCTATATACTGTATAGTATATATGTACAATAGGTGTACTAAACTGTGATTTTTGGTAATGGATGAAAAAAGTGTTCATTAAGCAATATATATGGGAAATAATTCAGCAGATTGTTGTAATCAAATCATTAATGAGGTGGGCCTTATTTGTTATCCATTTTGGAGAATGAATGGTTAATTCTACAATGGTAAAAACCCTTTATTTCATTTTCTACAACACATGACAACAAAACGAAAAATCAGTGTGGCCGTTGCAACTAAACTAAAAAGAACTTTTTGTTCGCACCATTTGCTCTCTTATGTTTTATCAAGAGGAAGGAAAATGGAAATAGTAAGAACGAGATTTGATGAGAACCATGTGTGTCTGTGTGTGGTTGTTCTGTGTTTTTCTGTTTGAGGCTGTCCTTGGCAGCAGCAAACGGTTATTCCTCCACACTGTTGGCATCAAGTTTCTTCAGTTAGCCAATCAGGAGGAATGGTGTCACTGGAAGGTGAGGAGCTTCAGCTTTAAAACAATGCACAAAGTATGACGGATGGAAAATAAACAGGTTGCAATTGGCCATTCAAAGCTCCAAAACGTTTTAGATGTTGCCATCCTGTCTTTTAACTTTCTGCACACATTTGCACAATGTGCCATGTAGTCCACTGTCAATGTTTCTTGTAAAGAGACTGTAGAATAAGAGCCTTAAAGGCATTTAAGTGCAATGATACCTTTGTTTTCAACTTAGTGAAGTCCTGTTGTAAGTTAATAGTTTCTTTTTTTATTTAGTAAGTTTGCTGTCAAAAAACATGTGCATATGTATCTACATTCATACATAAATATATTTGTTGTATAATACAATCAGTTTAATTCATTTATGGATAAATTTGATTCAAAGACAATACAACCAGTTACTTTAAGAAATGACACCTGCTGCAAATTGCTAGAGGCAAGACTTCTTTGTAGTGAAGACGAACTGAAAAGTAATCGTGAGGCTTCAAAGTTTGTAAATCTCAGCATAAAGAAGCATTGAGATGAAGCTCAGTTCACATGTACTGTATGGACAGAAGTACTGGGACTTTAATGACATTTGCTGTCCACAGTGTGCTGTGGTGTGTTCACATATGACAGAATGGTTACTTCACTTCACTTTTAAAGAAAGGGGGTGGGGAGGATGCTAGTGGCCTAGTGGTTAGGGCGTTGCCCCTGTGATCAGAAGGTTGTGGGTTTGAATCCTAGGACTGCTAGTGGCACCACTGAGGCATCCTTGAGCAAGATACCGTCCCCACACACTGATCCCCTGGCGCTGTGTTCCTGGGTGACCATTGCTTCACTTGGTGAATGGGTTAAATACAGAGAAAAATTTCATTGTTCACACTGTGTTCTTTGCTGTGGTGCATCACACCTGACTATAAGGGGCCACTTAAAAGTTTAAAACTTAAACTTTAGGTGCCACACTTGGTCTTCAGATGTTCAGAGCTTCGGAACACGATCCGAGACAATTTGGGCAAACTTTAAATGCTTAAGTCCTTACGTTAGAGAATGTCTGGATGAGTGTTGGTGCGAATATGTGGTCAAATAGGATATCTGTAAAAAAAAAAAAAGGCCTTGTTCAAATACACTATATGGACAAAAGTATTGGGATGCCTGACCTTTACACCAACAGGGACTTTAATGACATTGCATTCAAATAAATATGGAGTTGGTTCCCCACTTGCAGCGAGAACAGCTTCTACTCTTCTTGGAAGGCTTCCCACGTGATTCTGGAGTTTCTGTGGGAATTTGTGCCCAAAGGTGTTGGATGGGGTTGAGGTCAGCACTGAGGCGCTGTTATGCTGGAATAGAATAGGTTCTTCCCCAACTGTGTCCACAAAGTTTGAAGCATGGTGTTGTCCAAAATGTCCCAATACTTTTGTCCATATTCTGTATTTTTTTTGTGCTCCACACCCTATTCCTGTAGGTGGCGGCAAAGTACCGTCAAAGCTCTTTTGTCAAACGTCCATAGGCCCCTAAGAAAATCAAAGAAGATGCACTAGAGACTGAAAACTGAAGAAAGCCTTTGTTTCAGGTTCTTCTGACAATACAAATTGTTTCATAACGATTAACCATTAATACCATTACGATTAATATGATTAACCATTTGATTTGTTATTATAAAGCAGACTATTATTATATACTTTAAAACATGGGCTAAATACAGTACCAATTGCCATTCCATCTTAAATACTACAGCCGGTGTCTTTAGGGCTCCAGAACATACACTATGTGGACAAAAGTATTGGGACCATTGACCATTACACCAACCGGAACTTTAATGACATTGGATTCGAATACATAGACTTTAATATGGAGTTGCTCCCTTTTTGCAGCTATAACACACTAAGAAACACAATGTTCTTAAAATGTGCCTAACTCAACCTTGACTTACCCCTGATAATACACCAAACACCTTAATTTGAAGTGAATGGCCATTTATTTGTGAAACTGACCCCTTAATTTTTCCTTAAAATTAGATTTAAGGCATGAGTATGAAACCCCTTAATCTTAAATTTAAGGTATTAATTCAGGAGGTTCTATTATTTATGGGGTAGATTTGAAAAAGTAAGGGGAAAATTCAGTAGTTTTACCTTTTAATCAGCCATGATCTGTCCACTTCTTCCCTTCATTTTCCTTCATTTCTTGTAGGAAATTAAGGTAAAAAGTAAGATGATTTTAAGGGGTAAAATTAAGGGGTTTGCTTTCATAGTGAACAGCTTCCATTTTTCTTGGAGGTTTTTCCATAAGATTTTGAAATTTTTCTGTTGGAATTTGTCGCCATTCATTCTGTAGAGAATTTATGAGGTCAGACACTGATGTTGGATGAGAAGGTCTGGCTCACAGTCTCGGTTCCAGTTCATCCTAAAGGTGATGGATGGGGTTGAGGTCAGGGCTCTGTGCGGCCAGTCGAGTTCTTACACACTTAACTCATCCAACCATGTCTTTATGGACCTTGCTTTATGCGCTGGGGTACAGTTATGCTGAAACAGAAAAGGTTCTTCTCCAAACGACAAGACATTTTGTCTTGCTGACGCATTAAAACCACTGGAAGTAAGGGGCCTAGTCCAAACCCTGAAAAACAGGTGTGTCCCAATACTTTTGTCCATATAGTGTGTGCTTTGTTTGATTTTCATTTAGGTAGAAAAGTCATTTCTGTTCATGCAACTTGTAGATACTGAATAGAAATTTGGTTTTGTTGATTTCTTTCTTTTCAGTTAATGGAAAAATCTCTTGTGTTTAATCATCCATTTCTTCCATAACATACTCTATCACCTGCCTGACATTTATGACACTTGGATCCCCTAGACTTAGCCATGGGTTGTAATAGTGTTAGAGGTGTTCTAGAGAGAGAAAGAGAGAGAGGAATAACAAATCTAGAATGGGGGACACACAAGGACATTGGCTGTTGGGGGCAGGTGCAGTATTATGGGGCTTGAGTGGATGAGCAGATTAGGACAAAGAAAAAAAAAATATCACGGTCAGAGCAGCAGAGGGATTTTAGCTGAGTATAGGCCATCAGTCAGGCCCGCTTGGCAGTGAATGAGACTTTGGCAAGCAGTCAAGTAGCAATGGATGTGGGGCAGTTAATCCAAATGTTTGTGGATTTGTGAGGATGATGCTTCAGCTAGCTGCCATTTCATTGTAGCAGTTGCATCGGTTTACAATGACATGTGTAGTACACATACACTATATTGGCAAAATTATTGGGTCACCTGACCGTTACACCAACAGGGACATTAACGACATTGCATTTTACTACACAGACTTTAATATGGAGTTGGTCCCCCTCTTGCTGCTATAACAGCTTCCACTCTTCTTGGAGGGCTTTCCATGAGATTTCGGAGTTTCTGTAGAAATTTGTGTCCATTTATTCTGTAGAGCATTTATGAGGTCAGACACTGATGTTGGATAAGAAGGCCTGACTCGCAATCTCCATTCCAGGTCATAATAAAGTTGTTGGATGGGGTTGAGGTCAGGGCTCTGTGTGGGCCAGTCAAGTTCTTCCACACCGAATTGATCCAACAATGTCTTTATGGACTTGCTTTGTGCACTGGGACACAATAGAAAATGGATAAAATAGATGCTGGAATAGAAAAGGACCTTCTCCGAACTATGTCCACCAAGTTAGAAACATGGCGTTGTCCAAAATGTCTTGGTATTCTGAAGCATTAAGATTGCTTTCACAGGTAGCGAGGCAACACTGAAATAGTGGAATGTGTGCATGCATGATGCACAGTATGGGGTTCACATAGCAGGTCTGCTGAAGTTTTTAAACACCTCCAAGTGTGTCAAAAGAGCAAACAAAAACAGCATAGTCAGCTCCAGGGCCAAGAATGTTAACAGTTAACACCATTAATGTGGACCAGTATACACACAGAGAATGTGTTAAATTTAACATTCAAAGTTTAACATGATGCTTTAACCCTGGCAAATTCTTTGCAAATTCTTTGTGAGATCAGGTTGGAAGTCTACCTGCAACTCCCATTCCACAATTTTTATTTGACCATTTACCAATTGAATAGACATGTAAGCTAGACCCCACACAACACACTTTGATCTTTTACATATTACTTTACTGAATGTGCTGCTATTGGTGTACTGTTTTGGTTACATACTATGGAGTATGTTTAGGGATTTAAATTTTTTTTGGAGTTAGTTGTTCAAGTTAATGATTTTTGTTATTGTCCTTGTTTGATGTCAGCTTTGGAAAGGCTGACCTGTTCTATTTAGATTTTCTTTTCTTGTCATTTTGCCTTTAAGGCAGAGCTGTATGCTTGCCCCAACTTTCTTAAGTTGATGAAGCATAGCACCTTCACACATTGGATGTGTTGAATCACTGTACACCTGTGTGGTTACTAATTGTGCTGTGTTGTGCTGCTCTGTCACTGAGCTATGGAGAGAATAAAGTATATTTTGAACCGAACCTGTGTTCGGTGGTCCAGGGGTTGTTTCTGGGGGAAGAAAAGAAAATTAGTTTGTCGACAGAGAGACAAAAAAATCCAACCTGTTTCGGGTGGATGGTGCTGTTTGGCTTTCCCTAAACGTTCAAATGCAAGAAAAAGGGAGAAAGTGACCTCATTAGATTATGTTATTTTTGCTCAGTGTTGCATGTCTTATATCAGGCTATACACCTTGGCTTTGAAGCAAGCAGGATTTGAACGTTAGCCATGCCAGCTGGGTGAAATTCACTACATTTAGTCACAGTGGATTTCACTGGGAATTTTCCAAGCTCTAGTTTTATGGCATTCACCAGCTATGCTGTATATGGATATATGATTCAAGATTAATCTCTCTGACAGATTATAATATTTTATGAATCTACTGATCACAGCACTGGCAAATTCTGTCCACTTTGGTACTGTTAGTTACCTCATGTTACTTTTAAAAATTTTTTAAAACACATTGAATTTCTGGTTGCTGGAACCTATAACAATTGAAATATCCTGATCCTGGTGTACTATGGTCGTAGGTTCAGTTCCTGACTGGGTGGCCTTGGTCCCTTCTTTTTGGAGTTTGTATATAATCATCGTGTCTGTGTGGGTTTCCCATTAAATTTGGGATTTCCCATCACATTTCCCATTAAATTGGGCCTGTGGGTGAGTGGGTGGATTTGTGTGTCTGTCCTGCAATGGACTGGTAACCTGTCAGGATGTTTCTCTGTCTTTCACCCTATGAGTTCTGGGATAAGCTCCAGAATTAATGTTTAATTACATTTCAGCCTCATAGTAGAGTTAGCCCATATTTTAAAATAGAATTTACAATGTCTATGTTTTATTTAAAGCATGTAAAGTTCATAGAAACTTAAAACAGTGGCAACTAACTATAGAATTTTAAATGATAGAAGAGAGTAAAACTGAGATGAATACTTGCTCCCACTCCCACTGATTCGTGTCAGCCATATTGCTGTCAAAAATACCAGTACATAATGTATACTACATGCTGCTCACTCAGCATACCAGTATATAGTAGTATCCAAAATACAATGGATACTGTGTAATGTACTGTAGGGCAGGGGCATCAGTATACAACATCAGGGGCTGAGGAGTCTATCCACCTCATTTTCCTATTACACCATCACTGTTAAGCAACTGTTGCTAACCACTTTGCTGCACTGCATTACATTATGCAGTATCTCATAAATATAGCTGTAGTTGCATTTTGGAATATTTCACCGCAGTAGCATGTGATCCGTGCATCTTTGCCGAACCGGAGAAATATGTTGCAAACTACATATTGTATGGCACAGTCATTATACAAGTAGTATGCAGTGTGCTAGTTCAGCCTAAGACTAAACTGTAATGTTAAAATACCAAGAAACTGGTCCAGAGAGTTCAGTCCTACTGATGCTTTCTTTATGTCAGGTAATGAAGTGCTACAGTACAGATACTAAGGGCAAAAGCATCTGGGAAATCTTCAAAACCCTTGAAAGTTTCTGCTTTTTCATACCAGTCCACCTCCTCCCTACTCTACTCTAGAAACTGATTTGGTGACACTTCATTGGCAGTGTGGAGTCTAATCATACATCAATTCCTTTTGTGTCTGGTTGTGATTTTTGCACTATAATTTTGGAACTTTCTGTCAGAACCTCAAAGGTTATATGTTTTTGTTAATGTAAATATGTTCAGAAAAAAGAAACAAAGCCAGTGCATGAATTAATTAAAACCCATGGCAGGTTTTGGCCTACAGAGAACTGTAATATCTCAATCTTCAAAGACTAAAGGTATCTGATTGGTCTTTGGTTATCTTGCCTGAAGTCCATAATTATCTCTTTGGTCTAATGAATGTTAAGGGTCAGGTTGTAGTTGGTACACCATGTGGCCAGATGCTGATGTACAAAAATTTAGTCCTGGGTGAAAAGGGAGCACAAAATAGAGCCTAGCACACAGCCTTGTGACATGCCAGTGTTCAGGGTGAGGGTGGAAGAGGAGAGGTTACCTGAGTCTTAATTAAGAAATTCCAATGGCCTATTGCAGCAGAATGTACTAATACTGGGCTGACCAAGTTTGGAGATCAGCTTAGAGCGATCACGGTGTTGAATGCTGACTGGTAGGGATCCAGGGTTGTAGGTCAGATTTCAGAAGTAAAAGAACCAAACCAAAGTTTCTCAAAGCACTGATGACGTGCAACAGAGCGGAAGTCATTCAGGGCCAAAGCAGTGAAATGTTTTGGCATTGGAACAATAGTGGCTTGAAGCTTGTGGGGACAGTTGATCTTAGCCAGGGATAGATTAAAAATGTCCATGAAGACCCCAGCCTTGCAGAGAGCACAACACCAGGTATTCTGTCTTTGCCACCACACTTCCGTACATTGTGGTGGAAAGTGAGAGAGGCAGTTTACCAGGTGGGAGATCCACTTTGAGAGCAAACTCCTTGTTTCCCCTGTTAAAGTGAGCCCTGGGACTTCTGTTTAAGGAAATCTTTTGTTTGCAGACACTTTGCGATTTAATGCAGGACAGAGTTAGTATATGAGTTGGTGGTGGCCTGAGCAGCAAATACACTCAACTCTGTGTGCTGTAACTGTTGCATTAGGGCACAGTCAGCACCCTCTAACCATATGTTCATGGCCTGCCTTGTGGGTTTCACACTTTTAATGAAATATAATCAGTCCTGGTGGGGGAGGGAAGTAGCTTTGTTGGCATAATACATATTTTTGTAGATGTGATCCAAGGTTTCATGTTGTGGTGCATAAGACATTTTGTTAAAATGCTTTTCACCCTGATTAGGCAGTGTTTAAAAATGTATCCAGAAGGGTCTTTTACTGCTGCCAATCACTGCAATGGATTTTAAGGGATGCATTGCGCCCTAATAATGGACTTTCTTCTCTTTACTCATACGGCAGGTGTTACAGGAGCCTCCGCTGTTGCACCAGCAGGCTCAGGAAGAGTTTCTTCCTCGAGGCTGTGTCCCTGCCGAACTCCACACTACAGAGCGCATTATTGCACTCATTACTTGCACAGGCTGAACCTATCACGTAGTACAGATCACCATTATTTATTTTGTACATTTGTCTATACTGTACATATAACTTATTTATACACTTATATACTACATTTCTCAACTTCGTCCACTTCACTTCTGTGTATAACAATTCTTATACATATTTAATAATGTGTATGTATTGCTCTCAATTGCCAGAGAACACTAATTTTTAAAGACTTATGTAACTGTACACTCATCTCAAATTAATAACAGAATAGTAAATAATAAAGTGGACAAATAATAAATAATAAAGTGGACACACCACAGTGTGAACAATGTGACATTCTTTCTCTGCATTTAACCCATTCACCAAGTAAAGCAGTGGGCAGCCAGTGATGCAGCACCCGGAGAGCAGTGTATGGGGACGACACCTTGCTCAAGGGTACCTCAGTGGTGCCACTGGCAGTCTTGGGATTTGAACCCATAACCTTCCAATTACAGGGGTAACTCCCGATTCACCAGGCCATCAGCTGCCCTATGATATTATTCTTTGCGTTTACCCAAATACCAAAGTAGTGTCATATTCGTCAGTACGCTTCCCAGCCTTTTATCTAACATCCATCTTTTGTCCCATTCTCTGTCCAGGAACACAACACCCGGGGAGCAGTGTGTGGGGATGGTATCTTGCTCAAGGGTACCTCAGAGGTGTCAAGCAGCCTTGGGAATCGAATGCACAACTTCCACTAGGCCACCAGCTGTAGGATGTAATTTGCAGTTACATCCTTCTCCATGTCTGTGTATATCCATTATACTTTTAGAGACCATTTACAGAGTGACATCACTGCAAGCACATTCAATAAGGGGGAGTCCCTGTAAAAGCTGATGTCTTCTGATCCCAGAAACGTTTCGACTGAACTTAAGTGATTTAAATGTCCCATTTCCCCAATTACCACTCATTTTTTCCATTCATCAGGCTCCTGTTCTTACCTCGACTCCTCCACTCCTTTACGGTAGGAGAGGAGCAGTAATAAGGGAATGCAAAGGTGCGAACAATAGGCTATAAATGCCCAGATATCACAGGTTTTTCCAGTTGGTCAGTGGTTTGATGAAAGCACATGCTCATTGTGTCAAATTCATGTTTTGAATTTAGGAAAGGCCCTAAAAATCACAGTATAAACCTGGTTAACTGACCATAATAATTATAAAATGTATGATGGTATCTAATTTCTACCAGTGTTAAATCACTGCACTCCCTAAGGTCTTGAATCAATATTTGCATTAGTTCTGTCTAATTGTCTATTGATGGAGGGGGAGTAGTGCAAAAGCAAACGTGAATACAGTTTTCAGTTTAACTTTGCCCTTTTGTCTGATTGTTTTATATGTAATTATAGCCTACCTTGTTTTCAAGAGAAGTGAAACATGGCCTTATTGTGCCCAGTTTTGCAACATCCTAAGAGACAGATGGTAAATTTGTTTTAGATAGATCAACTGTGCAAGTTCCCTTTGGAGAAGTAAAAGCAATTATCCTTTCTGTTAGAAAGTAATCACATTGGTTTTAAAATGACTCCTAAACATACAGTCTTGTAACTGTCTTGCAGAAGAAGTGGTTTGGCACAGACGTGGCAATTTTGGGACATATGTAGCACATTAAGGATGACATATCTAATGTCATTAATGGTCAAAAACATTTCTATAGACTGGATAGTCAAATGACATTTCACCACACAGATCACAGAGGACAAGAACCGCAAGCTCAACTGAACTTTGTTGATATGGGGAATTACACTGACAAGCTTCGACATTAAAAGCACTAATGGCTGAACTGAATAACATTGATTATCTTGTTACAGTGGCACCTGTCAAGAGGTGACATATATTAGGCAGCCTGTGAACATTCAGTTCTTGAAGTTGATGTGTTGGAACTAGGCAAAGTGGGGAAGGACCTGAGGGACTTTGACAAAGGCCAAATGGTGATAGCACTAGACTGGTTCAGTGCATCTCTAAAATGACAGGTCTTGTGGGGTGCTTCTGGGATGCTGTGGTTAGTGCCTACATAAAGAGATCCAAGGAAGGACAGCTAGTGACTACGTAACAGAATCATGTGTGCATAGGGGTCACTGATTTATGTGATGAGTGAAGGCTAGCCTGTCTGCTCTGATTCCCTTAGAGATGCAATGTCAGTACCCATAAGTGGAAATAATATAAATCACTTACATACAGAGAGAGAGAGAGAGAGAGAGAGAGAGGAAGGAAGAAAGGAATGAGACACTTGCTTTTGTTCTTCCTTCTTGTATTAAAATCCTCTTTATACATTATGCTGTTACATAATTTACATTTGAACCGTGGTATCCAGCTGATAGTGTGATGACATATGTGTGAATGATGTTATGAGGCTATTAAAAGTAATTCAGGCATTAAACAGCTTAATTATATGTCAATTAGTGCTGATTTATTAGGTTATGGGTGCTCTTTTCTACAGAAACTGGCTCTCATGGGTCATATTGTCGTCAGTTCAGTGGAGTTAAATTCCGTTTTATTTGCATAGCACTTTTTTTTTTAAAGCAGGCAATGACAGAAATGAGCTGAATCCAGATAGAAAAATATCATCCTGACATGGCTGGAAGAAAAAAACCTGAACCAAAAATCTAAAGGGATAATTCAGTCTCCTCTGTGCAGAATTACAGAGTGGAGGTATAGTAATAGGTCACATTCACATCAGCATTCACTTAAAATGTCAAGGTTAAGACTCTGATCATAGATATTAAAGGTCTGTGTGCAAGCAAGCGATCAACGTTAAAAGCCTGAGAAGTGAAGAACTGCTACTGCTGCTAGACAGTAAGATAACAGGATATTCACTATGATACACTACGTTAGATATAGAAAATGACAGTTACTGATGTAGTGTGGAGGTTGTGCATTGTTCTTGATGTGGGTTAGGGACCATGAGGGCACTCATCTATGAGTTTTGCTGTACTACCAAAGGCCAACAGCTCTTGGCTGTTTCTACTAACTCTTTTTGAATGGCCATATTAAATGAGAAAATTCATTTAATTTCAGTGCTTTTTCTTGCATAATCATTTTTGTTGCAAAATATTTTGAAAGCTCAGCTAAACTCCTATAATGGTGAAGTACCATGTACAGCCTTCATTTAACGGGCTCTCTTTTCTTTCTCCATTTTGCTCTCAAGACTTTCTGATGCAAACATCTGTCTCACCTGTGGCCCAAAGAACACACCTGCTGAAACTTTAGCATCTGATAGTTTAGGAAACAATGATCTGATCTCTTTAAATGTTTCACCACTAGTAACTAGTGCCATGACAGATTGCTTGATAAACCCCAGTTTTATATGCAATGGGGGCAGAAGAATTTTGTCTGCAGGTACAAGAGCAACATTTTTCACATTGTAGGCATCTGGCTGCAAGTAGTTTCTTTCAGGCCATTGTCTTCGGACATAGTGATTTGCCGTATCTCTGCTGTCCCACAAACACAGAAAACAAGGAAACTTGGTGAATCCACCTCACAGTCCAAGAAGAAAACCAATAATCTTGAAATCTCCACACACATCCCACTTGTAGCTATCATAGTTTATCTTCTGTAGCAAAGTCTTAACATTGTTATAGTCTTCTTTCAAGTGTACACTGTGCCCGACTGGTATGGAAGGATGCTGATTTTCATTATGACGCAATACAGCCTTCAAACTCCTTATAGAGATGTCAATAAACAGTCGCCATTGGTCCAGTTGATGTGTGACACCAATTGCTTCAAACAGTCCCATCACGTCTGAACAGAATCAAAGTGATTCATCAACTGTAAAGTACGGAGCATACATAGTATGTCTCTTTTGGTACTTCGAAATTCTCACACTTGTATCCAAAAGTTTTCATTCTTTCAATCTGCATGCAAGCAGTTCTGCACCTGCTTTAGGAGGGTTCGGATCTCTGACTAGATCATCAAGTTCCTGCTGGAAAGTGAGGTTCACCAGATTGCCAAACTTCTCCCTCTTCTTCATACTCATCGTTCTGATCCGAAACTTCCATGTTGGCTTCATCTGCTGTTGGTGGGACTGGAGTAAGCAAATGTTCATCATTTGGCACAGTTGCAATAGAAGATGGTATATCAGGATAGACTAGCTTCTTCTTGTCCTGTGGCTTCTTATAAACAGCAATATCCACCATGCAGAAGTAGCAGTCATTCAGGTGGTTGCTGGCTCTCTCCAAATTCAAGGGACTGCAAATGGCATACTTTTCCTGGTGCCTCTTAACCACCCTTCCAATGTTGATTTGCAGCAGGCACATACAAAATGAGGAGCCCAGCTTCTTCAGCTGCTGACGAGTGCAGCATCATTAGGTGCGGCAACTATCATAGTGTGCGTAAGAGGGAACACCTCTCTGCCTGTTCAGCCATGCATAAGGCATAATTGACTGAGCGCAAGTGTTGTTTAGTCCAACGCAATAGGCAGCCTAGATCCGATAAATAAAATAGACCATGTCAGCCGAGCCGCCAAGTTTAGTTTTTTCTAGAAATGATGTTTCTAACTAAACCCTTAAAGCTACATGAAAATAAACGTTACCACCGAAATCAGTGTGCCGAGACTGTATATGAAACACTACAAAATGTATTGAAACAAATTTTTGTTGCCTGGTGTAAAGGAAAACCAATTTTTCTAGACTACTTATTCCCCAGTCCACATGGCCCATTCAAGGATATAGGCATTCATGGAAATAGGCAGCCCATTTTGAATTCACTTTTTTCATGTTGTCACAAAAACCTAGACATTTACATCTACCTATTATGCCTACAGGAGTACAAAGTACTTAGAAGTGACTACAAACTGCCTGCAAACGGCCAGAAATATTATGGCCTGGACTGCTTTTGAATGAGGCATAATACAGGACAGGCAATCAGAGCAGAGATCAACAGATACATTAAATGGACAAAAGTATTGGGACACAACTCTTAATTACTGTTTTCAGGTGGACCCTTCCATCCAGTGAACGTCAGTCTTAATCTAAATCTTAACCTTCTCCTCCAATATCATGCCTGACCTTATAAATGCTCTACAGAATAAATGGGCACAAATTTCCACAGAAATACTCCAAAATCTTCCAAGAAGAGTGGGAGCAGTTATAGCTGCAAAAGGGCAGACCACCTCCATATTAAAGTATTTGTATTTGACTGCAATGTCATTAAAATCCCTGTTGGTGTGCTGGTCAGGCATCCCAGTACTTATGTCGATATAGTCTATCAGTCATAAAAGCAATTAAAAAGCCTGTTTAATTTTAACAAACATGAAGTGACTGAAAGAAAGTGAGTTATGGCTGATTTTGAAAAATCCAAAGAAATATCATAAGTGGAATATAGGGAAATAAATAAAATAGTAGTCTAGGAGAGATCCTCATTGTGGATGCCTAGAAATCTGAAGACAGGAACCCTTTTCAGACAGTCCCTATTGATGTATTGTGGGTTGGATTCTGCACCATTCTTCTGGAAGTCTATTTTTAGGAAGAATTTAGAGCAAGATTGCTCTCTGAACGCCATGCTGCCAGTCTTTGGACTTCATGCCTGTAGGCTGCCTTGTCTTCTCCTGGGATGAGCCTAACCGCAGTCACATTGTCTGCGAACTTGATGATGTTAGAGGGGTGGATGGCAGCACAGTCATGGTTGTAGAGGACATAGAGAAGTGGGCTCAGCATACAGCCCTTTGGAGCACCAGTGTTTGGGGGAGTAATGGGCACCAAGTCTGACAGTCTGGGAGCAATTACTCAGAAAGTCCTTGATGTGGTGGCAGGTGGGTTGTGGAAGCCCTAAGAGTTTAGTGACCAGTCTGCCTTTGATAACTGTGTTAAAGGCAGAACTGAAGTGAGTTAAGAGCATCCTCACAGTTTCCCTGGTGTCTGAAGAGCAGTCACTACGAAACCAAACATATTAATTTTACCCCTTAAAATTACCTTAATTTTTACCCTAATTTCTCATACAGGATATGAAGGAAAATAAAGAGAAAAGTGCACAGATTAAGGCTGATTAAGGGGTAAAACTACTGAATTGTCCCCTTACTTTTTTTCAAATTTGACCCTTAAATAATAGAACCTCTTGAATTAATTCCTTAAATTTAAGATTCACACTCATGCTTTAAATCAAATTAAGATAAAATTCAGGGGTCGGTTTCACAAATGAACAGCCACTTAATTCAAATTAAGGGATTTGGTATATTTTCAGGGGTTAAGCACATTTTAAGTACATTGTGTTTCGTAATGAGTAGTAATGGCATCGTCTATGGGTCTCTGAAGATCGCTCAATGGTAGGACCTCTATATCCAAGTAAAATAATTGTCTACAATTGTTTACAATAATTATAATATATGAAAGTAAAATATATTTGTGCCATTATCTGTATATTAACTAGTTTATAACCAGATTAACCCATTTAGCACAGCAGTATAAGGTACCGTACTATAGCTATATAGCTTGGCAAGTATCTCATTTATGTTCATAACATGTAAGTGCATTAGACAATATAATATAGCATGTCTGGCCAAGAAAGGAAAAATATGAGAACGCATAAATTATAGAACATTTGTAATGTGCAAATCTTATTCTTGCATTGGGAACAATGTTCACATGTATAATGTATGGACTGAAGCAGGTATTTGCAGCCAGGCTGATGTGTTCTATTAAATAAAATTATATGGACAGAAGTATTAGTACACCTGACCATTACACCAGCAAAAACTTTAATGACAATGCATTCAAAGGCAATCTTCGTTCCAGTTCATTCCAAAGGTGTTGGATGGGGTTGAGGTCAGGGCTCTGTGCGGGCCAATCAAGTTCTTCCACACCAAACTCATCCAACCATGTCTTTATGGACCTTGCTTTATCCACTAGGGAATAGTCATGTTGGAATAAAAAAGATCTTCCCCAAACTGTGTCCACAAAGTTGGAAACATGGTGTTGTTCAAAATGTCTTGGTATCCTGAAGCATTAAGATTGCCCTTCACTGGAAGTAAGGCACCAGCTGAATTCAATAATTAAGAGGTGTGTCCCAATACTTTTGTCCATATAGTGTGCCTAATGCAATACCCTCCCTGACCACTTGAGTGCAGTGCAGTATTGCTTAAGACCAAAACCAGCTCAAACCATGGCACTTCAAAACAAACACCACAGCGTTGCTGTGTGTGTGGGCAATTTGTTAATAATTTATCAGGAATTAATTAGCATTCCTCTAATTATCTCATGAATAATTCCATCAGCCCCCTTTGCTCGCCTAGAGTCGAGGAGTTACAAACGGGATTAGCATAACGTTCACCCCCCAAGGCCCCGCAGGAGAAGAGACAAGACCATGGGTCCTCCTCTCTCTCTCTCTCTCTCCTCTCTTCTTTAGCTTCTTATCACGCGGTCTGTCCAGTCTCCAGTCCAGTCAGCTGTTTAGGCCCATGAAGCATTATTATGTGCAGCATGAACAGAGCCTGCTGATCTCTGTCCAGCTGTAACGAGCGTCTTGAGGCAACGAGGAGGAAGAAATCGCTGACGGGAAACTGCAAGACCCTGCAGAGCTTAGCTAAAACCAAATGAAGATCCAGTGCATAACCGCAAAGACCCCAAAGCAAGGCCAAGTAAATCCACACTGGGAATTAGGTGGTGTGTGTTAACTATGAAATAATCTTTATCATGCATATGAGCAGGAGGGAAGGGATCTGCAGAACTGATGTGCTCACAGTAGCCTACCTCCCATTGGAATCTAATGCAGTGGGGAATTTGTGTTGAGTCATTGCTTGACCTAAAGCAAGTGCATAAGTGGAAGAAATTAAGGAAGGGTGGTTGTTGTGCCTGCTTGGCTAAGGAAAATGCAGCTTCTGCTGTGTCACAGAGCAACTATTTGAGGTTTAACTCTGAAAAGACATACTATTTGCAATTCTTTCTTTCCTTTTACCATCAGTTCCACCTTTCCCCTCTGTATATCTGTCTTTCGTGCCATCAGTTTTTGGGTTTTTGTCATATATAGACAGCCCCTTATATGTAGTAGTAGTATGAGAAATCCTGTAGTGCTGTGTCATATATAATGATAAACATATCCCCCACCTTACTGCATGTGCAATCTCCTTAGTAGTTGTTTGAAATTACTGTAAGATTCTCATCTTATCCTTCAGAAATTCCAGTAGTTGTATTATCATAGCCCGTTTTTCAAAAGAAATATATTAAGTGCTGTTGGAAATATAAGGGCAGTGCTCTGCCAAACACTGATATGCACTCTCTATTCTTCAGTCAAATAAGATGCATTTTTCACTGATCTTTCACAGATCCTTCCTTTTGATGCCCCCCCCCCCCATAAATTTCCAGGACAGTGGCATTCTATTCAAACTGCTCTGTGCATCTGGGGATGAAAAATAACCTCTGATTATGCCACTGATCATACAACACTACGAGATTTATTAGAGGCTGATGAGCTCTTCTCCCTATGTGCATATGATTAGTGTGTTGCTTTTCTTTTTTTTCTTTCTGTTGAAACTGAGTACACAATAAACTGTGCAGCTGAACGGTGCTAGACTGCTTGATTATATTGGACAGTTACAGCTAGTTAGCCAGAATGCTGCACAAAATGAAGAACGGCTGCATATCGTTAAACGCAGTGTTCACTAGTTTTCACTAGTTTTCACAAACATGATGTCTGAAAGCTGTTTTAAACAGTCAAACAGGGACTCATGTCATGCATCATGGCCTACTTGGTTGTACTGGCCATTTTGTAAAATCTCACCCTGTCTTATTTACCAGTTATAGTCAAATCAAGTCAAGTTTATTTATGTAGCACATTAGCATACACAAAAAGGTAAAATCAATGGGCTTTATAGCCATAGCATTTTAAAAATAGACTAAGATCTGCTGAGTCCCTCGCTGTCTTCAAGCTCTTCAATGAGCACCTAGTGGACTAACTAGTCCTCACACTTATCGCTTGTATATTTTTTCCTATATATGAAAAAATATAACCCTGGCCACTTACCCTCTTAACTCTTGTCCATGCTTTTTGCTAACTATCTGACTTTTCTTTCTGATAGGGTTTGTTAAGGTGTGTAACTCAGTTGGCAGTAACTTGATTAAAAAACAGATGTTGATTTGAGTCTAGCTTTACAGGTATGAAGAACAGATGTGGACTTCTTAAGCACTGATATATGTCATTCTCAATAAGAGCATCTGCCAAATGCTGTAAATGTAAATGAAATAATGAAAGAAATAGTAATACATAGAAAATCAATAAAGGAAAATAGAAGTGCAGAATACTGCAGTTTTTAAAGCTACAGCTGGTGCAGATCTGATTCTGATGGGCAGTTGGTTGGACAGGATAGTGACTAAACACCATTTCACCGTGTTTAGTTTTAGCTCTTCTCACCATTAGCTAACCAGCTCCTGTAGATCTAAGAGACCTACCAGGATTATGTACCGCAAACATATCAAAGATGTATTTAGGGCCCAAACCATTGAGTGACTTGTGCATGATGAGTTATGCTTTGAAATCAATTCTGTTTCGAACTAGGAGCCAGTGTAAAGACCTGAGAATTGGAATTATGTGATCTGTTTTCCTGGTTTTTTGGTTAAAATTGAAGAGCAAAGAATGAGGATGGTCAGTCTAGTGCTATTTCGCTTGGAGTGCGCCTACTATCTGCTTCAAAGCCCTCACCAAGAGACTGCCATGTGGATGAGTTCTTCTTTAAAGGTTCTCTGAGAAGTTGTGTGGGGTGAAACATAGACAAAGAAGAAGTGTACTTTTAAGACTAAAAGCCTCCTCTCAAAACAGACATAGTGTGAGTGTGTAAGAAAGTGTGTGCAAATCCATCAATCACTGTCTGGGGCATCATTATAGATCCAGACAGGGTCAGCCGGTATAAACTGTCTACTAGGGATACTTCCTTTCTCTTCTTTTGTAAAAGAAAAATAAGGCCTAAAAATGTAAGAAAAGGACAAAAACGAGATGATATTTATGCCTGAAGTGTTTATGTGGTGGAGATGAGACGGAGGCTGTGTTGATTGGATGCATGGTCACTCATGCTTCAATTGCGCGAAGCTTACTTGATACTGATGAGAAGCATCTGGTGTGAAGTTGGTGTAAGATCAGGCTGCGTTATATCTAACCCAAACTGTAGATTCACAGCCTGGCTGTGACTTTGTCTCAAATGTGCTGTGACATGTAGTGAACATGTGGGGAAACACCCCCTAAATTAATCAGTTTTAGCTATTTTAAGCATTTGAAAGTCCCAGCTTTGTCTCCTTGCAGTGTCTGGAGACAGGGAAGATACTTTTAAATGCAAGATGCATCTCCTTTCACATGTTTAGTTGCTTTTCTAAGTGAAAATAAGTTATCACATCTTATTCAGTTCATTAGCAGGCAAAAGCTGTATAACTATAATGTATATATCAATCTAACTATATCAATATATATCAATCTATATGTCCATCCATTCATCCATCCATCCATCCATTCAACTATCTATGTAAAAACGTTAGATGCCCAAAGGCTTACTGATGCACATGGGGAGTGACGCCTAGCCAGTCTGTCTTTCACAAAATACTTACCAATATGTAAACTGATGCCTGATACATCGCTGAATAATAGTTTGGTCTAGAACATTACGTTTGGAATTAAAAATCCAGTCAAACAATTTTCCATTTGTATAGTTAAAACATGTGGTGAAAAGACAACATGAAAGCAAGTTTGTACAAATCATAAAACACACTTCAGACAATTTTAATGCTTTTACCAGTAAGTCAGTATCACCATGCAGAAACATCAAAATTGCTTAAAAAATGTAATCTTATTATGTCTTATCATGTATAGACTTGACAGAAATGTAATGAAATATTATCACATCAAGCACAATTATTAATATTAAGTGCAAATCATGGCTTTTAGGATCAGTGTCAATCTATAAGCATCTAATAACACTCACATTTGTTTCTATTTCTGGTTATATTAAATGTCAAATGCGATGTCCCAGGTAAGACTTTTTAAATGACTGACTATTACAGAAAAGTGAAAAATGTAATAATGATAGAATTCCTCTGAAAGACTTTACAGACTTTGGTCTTAAGCAACAAAAAAGGAATGAATAAGATTTGAGACATGCAGCAATGACTCTTTCAACTCTACCCTGCAACGACTCATGTCCGAGTGTCTAAGTTTCTGCAAATGTACCCTTTCCTCTTTAAAATTGTATGATTGTTAGTCATTGTTACATTTCAATAATTGTTTTTCTATAGCAGAATTCCTGTGTAATATACACAGTGTCCTGAGTCATGTTGTGTTGTGAAATTCATTAGAAAATGTTTTAAATTTGATTTTGTCCAGTAGCTGAAGACATTATTCCGTATAACATCCACAATACCTGAGAATAGCGGGACCATGGCTGATATAAGTGACTGGAGGTTTGAGATCAGGTCCTGCGTGCAGCCGGTGAGCTGCAGCTGTAGATTGAGTGGCTCCATCACTGATTTCTATGTGCAAACATGGCAGCTTGATCAATTATACAGTGGCCCAAGTGGTGCTCGGCAGACAGGAAATGTATCAGCTTCCCTGCTTTCTTACTCCCCCCTCCCATCTTGCACTCAAGTGACTGTCAGTTATGCACCAGAGAGGTCCAGCCAATATGGTCAAGAGTAAATTAACTTGAGAGCAACACCTTGGTCACTGGAGAGTGTGACAAACATATTTTGCTGCACTCACAGTTAACTGAACCCTACTCATCAACTTCCACTGCATGTGGACATGTTCTCTACCAACCAACCAGTGCAGGATAAAGCATATTATGCTTTATAAAGGTCAAACAAAACGTTAACACTTGACCTTACATGCAAAAACATTTTTTGTGGAAAGGTTCTAATGTGCAGTTTTTGGCTGTACAGCTCTGTAAAAAAATAAGAGACCATTGCAATTTATTTTTAAATCAGCATCCCTATGAGTGTGACAGCCATTCCATGCCAGTGTCTGTTAAATTCCTACACAAGCACCTCAGTCTGCTTTATGAGGTACTGCTTAGTGATCACCTGAATCAAATCTTATTTAAGCAATTGTCACAGTCCTCCTTCTCCAGACACAAAAAGCAAGCACACTGACAGCAGTCAAACTCAACGTGCTGCATTTGTTCTTTCCTTTATTCTTTCAAAAACAGAAACAAAACAAAACTGACATGCGGGTCAGACACCAAAACTTGAAACTTCAAAAGATTTTAGGAACAACACTAAGTAACACAGAGGATGCTATATGGACGGTGAACCGAAAACCATGGTCCACCCAAACTGAGCTTAAATACTCCAACACAAAACCCCAAAACCAATATTACAACACATGCTCTTAAACAAAATGAAATACAGCTGAAACTAATGATACTAATAAACCCACCACCTCTTCATAATAAAAGCCCCAAACATAATCCCAAAGAAACGTGTGGCCCCTAGTGGCCACCAACCGTCAGCGCACTCAGACCTGACAGCAATATTTTTATTTGGAAATGAGGAAAAAATATTGTTAGCAGTTCTTAAAAACTAAGGCAAAGCTATTCAGTTCAATACTTACACCTATAAAAGATAAAACCTGAGAAACTGATCATTTTTGCAGTGGTCTCTTATTTTTTTCCACTGAGCTGTGAACATGTGTTTCATTAGCAAGGAGTTATCATGTATTTCAAATCTTTTTAAACTCATCTTTGGAAGAATGCAGTTACACTTTATGTACGAAGTAAAACTTTCATTTGTTCATATTGAGAAGAAATGATACAAAAAATAGGGAGGGATACAAAATATTAAGCTCCAGAGCTGGCAACTTGCAAACTTGTATAATAAAGAGAACACAATACATTTAAGGCCGTCCTTTTTCTGTTCGGTTTTGTTTTGGGTCTTTAATTATGAAATCCTGAGCACGCCAGTCTTGTTTGTTTAGATGATGTGTTTCTGCTAACAGGTGTTCTCAGAGGAAATTTCTATTGGTTTGTTACAGGTTTTGTTTTGTATTTAAGTTCATTTGTGGTGGACCTTAGCGTCAGTCCACCGTCATCCTGGCTTTAGTTGAGCATTTCCCCAGTCTCCTTTTGTTTATATGTAAGTTTCATTGCAGGCCCTCATTCCTATTTACATTGTTTAAAAAAGGAAGTATCGATATGGATGTCTGCATGTGCGCCTGATTTCAGTGCCTTGGAGATATGGAGAGGAAACATGACAGTCCTGTATTTTCAAGCTAACATACATTTGTCTTGGAAACACACAAAAATGAAAGCTTATTGCCAGCATAATCACATGAACACAATGTTAAAGATGTTGGAGATGTATTTATTTTTTCTTTTATTATTTAATTTAGTGAGTTTAGTTTAACTATTCATCTGTCATCACTGTAACAGTTATCACCCCAATCTGCAAAGCCACAATTCCGAAAATGATAACCAACACCTGTAAAACCAGCACAAAAGCACTTTAAAAGCATCGGTTTGAAAGCCATGCAAGAACCCTATATATA
>JBBJLS010088582.1:0-22741 GCA_037577275.1 Bryconaethiops microstoma
TTTCAATTTTCCATTTGATGTGCTATCTGTCACTGTTAAAATAAACCTACCATTAAAATGATACTGTTCTGAGACTTGCCATTTCTTTGTCATTGGACAAACTTACAAAATCAGCGAGGGGTCAAATAATTATTTCCTCCACTGTGAGAGAGATAGAGAATATATATTTCACACACACCTGTCTTCACATATTGTGATGGTCATATCGTCCATCCTGATCTATGATATATTTCTTACAATAACAGCACGCCTGCTTTCTTATTTCAGCTCCAGGCTTGTGGTGTACAGCAAGCTTAAGGAAGACATTGCTTTGAAGTCAGAATGATGAAGGTTATCACACTCATCCTCTCATGCCTGATGTGTAGAGGCTCCGGGAAATTTCCAGGTAAGAAACACTGATCAAAGCGACTTCCGTTCCCTAACTACAGGGGGCAGTCTTCCTGGAGCAACTTGGGGTAAAGGGTCTTGCTCAGGAACCCAGTGGTGGTGTGCTGGAGGTAGGATTCAAACCCACGACCTCTTGGTCCAGAGGCATATCCTACCACTAGGCCACCACCATTTACATTTATGGCAATTAAGTTACTGCTCACTAACCTCACAGCTGCATTCTGAATCAGCTGAAGTGGTTTTGTTACCTTCAGTGGTAGTGCAGTCGGTAGAGTGTTGCAGCAGTCCAGTTAGACTTAAGTTTCAAAATGTACCACCCATATCAATTCAAACCATCCATACAGGGAAGCTAAGCTAAAAAGCAGTTCATTTAAATTCACTGTCACAAAATCCAACTCATTTACATCTACATGCCTATTCACCCTAGAGCAGTTAAAACATATCCACTCCTGTTGAAACTGTAAGCAGTGCTTCAGCTCAGACTCCTTATTAGAGCCACAATACAGGGCAGTCATTTACATATTATTAGCCATAAAGATAACAAAAACAGCTTGTTTACATTCTTAGGCATAAAGTGATGTTGAAAAAAAATAATAAAAAGCATGCAGTAGGACTGTTTTGGCACCTAAATCAACACAAGCATGCATAAGCCTCAGGACAAAAACAAATTCAATACGAATGACGGGCCCATTCCTTTAAGCACTGATAAGCCCGACCAAGTGTTGGATGATTATTACAGTTAATACCATTCTTCCTTGAGGAGCAATTTGGAAGTTGTTTGGAAATGGTGTTTTTCAGTAGATAAACAACTTACTGCCTACGGTAAATAGCTTCTTGAAATACTGCCTATTTTGTTATTTATTTATTTTCCATCTTTTTGGGGGGGGGCTTGTACATTGTGTGAACATTTCATGATGAATGCAGCAATAAAATGCCCAAAAGTGACTTTAAAAAAATTAAAAAAAAATAAAAATAAAAATCTTTAGTAGAAAGAAAAAAAAAAAAGAAAAAAGTCATTAGTAGAAAGAGGAAGTAAATAAAACAAATAAAATGTAGCCATCAGTGCACATTAAGTTTTTTTTTAAATTCTTCAATAAAGTCGTCACCACTATGCAAAGATTTGTGTGACATAATATACGTTGTACAATGTGTTTTTGTTTTTATTTTGGATTGAATTACTTAATAATCCGAAAATACCAAGGCGTTCATAGCAGATTTTCTAACTCAGTCCCAGTACTTTCATATCGTTCGTTCAGGACAGAATAATAAGCAGAGGGAGCTGCTCTCCTGTGCCAAGTGACCTGTTAAATTTCTTGCCCCAAGAATTTACTCGCAGGCTTACAATTCATCATATTGTCTCAGAGTACGCAGACACAAACCCCACTGGCACCACAGCTCGTGTTTGGACATTCTACTGGCACGGCTCTCTCAGAGCAGCAGATGTGAATGTGTCAACATCATCGACCCGGTAGGCTGTACAATATATCGTATATGTAGTAGCATTTTAAGTGTCAACACTATGGCATTATTAATGAGTAGGAGATATGAGCTATGAGACATAAATATGTATGACACAAGCTTCCACAATAAACACGCATTAAGGGCTGCAATAACAAAATGTCTGAGATTCACAGCACACAACACCAATGTTAGTGTCACGTCGTGGTCGGGTAGCGAAGTGCAGATGCAGGTTCCCATTGTTCTTACAGACTTTCATTCCCAGAAACAAATCACAAACAAAAAGGCTTGAGGGTCAGACACAAGAAACATCTAACACAGGGGTGTCAAACTCCAGTCCTGGAGGGCCGTGGTCCAGCACATTTCGGTCATTTCACTGCTCAGAAACACCTGGTTCACCTCGCCAGTTAATTGTCAGGTTTAGAGAATGTGTTTGAGGAGGAGAACCATCAAACTGTGCTGGACTGGAGTTTGACACCCCTGATCTAACACATACAGGTAGGTGAAGTGAGGAGTGCGAGAGCAGGTGGACCAATCCAAAACAAGCACCAAACCCCTTTAAAGACATACAAGACAAAACCCAGAACCAATGAACAAACAAAATCACTTACTCCTAACACAGACCAGCTGTGACTACATACATTAAACAGGACACATTTTCAATTTGAAAGTCCCAGACATACACAACACAATGGCGGCCTCTAGCGGCCGCTGACCGGGACGTCACATTATGGTGCAAAACATGGGGGAATACAGGGGTACACTTGAGACCCCACAAAGCCTCTACATCAAAGATTTAGGGAGGTCTACGGTAAATCGTTTGAAACTGTGAGTGAGATAAAATTGTTCAAATGAGCATTTGCTTGTGTTAAAAAATATTCAGCGTATCAACTTATTAAACAGTTTCCTCCGGGATGAATAAAGTTTTCTGATTCTGAACTCGTTTCACCCTCCCTGACAAATATTTAGCTTTGTTTTATTTCGTCCGCCGCCCAACCCCCCCCTCTTCACCTCACCACGAAAAAAAACCCCATTTTGTTTTAATTCCCTCTTGTGGACAAATATTTTATTTTTAATTTAATTTTGATGCCAAATCAGCTGTCCAATGATGTTGCAATAGCAGCTTGCTGTGATTCTAAGAGAGCACATGCCAGCCTTCCCCATTCCCAGTACTGGTGGGAGGGAGGGGGAGTCCTAGATTGTGGGTGAAATTGTTCATGACTAAACTGTGGATTAGCTTATCTGCATTTTATTTATTTAAATTTTATAAGTTCACAACTACCTATTCCTTCTGAGGTTCCTCCAGTGACACTGACTGACAGCTCTGGTAGGTTTGATTCACCCAAAAGCCAAGTGTGGGGGTGTTTGATTAGACTCCACAACGGAACTTTTAATGGTAGAGACAGTAAAGGAACAGGAACTGGAGAAGTCAATATCCAACATATCAAAAGTGTAAGAGATGTTTACCCACAAATTAAACACAATTCTCAGTTACAAAGAAAGCCTACACCTGATGTAAACAAACATTAGATTTACAGTTTTCTTGCCCACAATCTGATCCAATCACTTAAATTTTGAGTATCAGTCCATATAGAACTAATACAGTCATATCAGTCGGGTGAGATATGCTAAGCAGCTACTTAATTTTTAAAAAATTGTACTCTGTTTTAATATTTGCATAATGGAACACTCAGGACTGATGTGTTTTGCCTGTCGGACTACTAGCCAGCAAAGTTCATCAAAAAAAGTTCATCCCCTAATTCAAAACAGTCAAACAATAGGATATATCCTATTTTGGAACATAAGACAGGCATTCAGAGCATTAAAAACGAGTAAAAGATATGGTTAACAACTGCAGTTCTTTCAAAACAGGGCTGAGGAGTTTTGACTCATTTTGTACAAACTGTAGAGGATGTACTGTTTCCTTACTAAGCAATACAAGCATTAACTTTAGTGACTTTTCGAACATGATATTTTCATGAGTTTATATGTGAGACTGACTGTGTTCATGTGTGGGACAAAACAGAGGCTAGAATCTAAAATGGATTGCATCATATGTTGTCTTGGTAACAGTCAACAACTTTATTCCACATCACGTTTTGTCCCTTTCCATCAGTGGACATGCACAGACAGAGGCTGTTACTCGCCTCTGTGCCGGCTGCATCCTGTCTGGCGCTTTGAGAGCAGAGGAGTGCCTCTACCATCTCTCTGCCCTGGAGGAAGAGGGTAAGGGGAGGTCAGAGGAACAACAATCCAGAGGCGCAATGCCACATCCACTGTGAACGGACACATGGCCTTTTCCCACAGCATGTTCTCTTTAAACATTCACACAACTTTGCCCTCACCCCAAATATAGTCATATCGTCAATCCGCCAGGGCATATTTGTCTGGGTGGTCCAAAGACTCCTTTATTTTCACACCGGAGCTAAGCTCTTAAAGTAACTAACCAGTAATGGAAACTTGTACCCCAACTACCATCACGCAAACCACATCTAAATCAACACAACTGTGTCCAAATGTTAAGCAATCCCAAAGAGACTCGCATATGAGGTTTGTGACGTTGTATTACATACTGTCCACGTTTTTGTCCATTTTGTTTTAGAATACATGATACAATGTAAGAAACTAAATAAGCAGGTTATGAAATGTTCAAAGGAAATGTATCTGTGATTTCTTTGTAATTAGCATCCACCAAACAATTCCAGTCTTTCCTTTTTGTTTTAAATTGGATGGTCCCATCCAAGCCTGTCTTTCGTCTATCACAAGGCCGACATTGCTTCTCCCACATACTGCAAATCCTTTTACTGCAATCATGGAAACCGGATGCTGGTTTTAATCAAACCTTTTTTGCACGAAATACAGATGCATGAAGCTTCCTTTGTTGTTGGATGACGTTTTCTCTTTAGAGTGCACATCAGTATGCACTTATTACTGATTTGTCCAACCTCTGTAATGCTAAAACGGGACTGACGGTTGAATTACAATCCTATTTGTGCATTGTTCAAAAACGTATTTTGAGATACAAACTACTAAAAGAAGAGCGGATAAAACCTGTGGTTCTTAAAGTGGGGTCTGAAGAATGCCATGGGTCTCTGTTAATAATTTCATTTATTAATTATGTAACATCCAAAATGAAAACAGCCCATCACTGACACTTGAGTTTTTATTGAGCCTATAGTCTATAAACCTTTACATGAGTCAACATCCAACACTCGTCCCTTGCTAACACTTGATTTAGGGTTGGGTATTACAGCAGACCCATGTAATCACAATTCTAGTTAACTTTTTAATATGTATCATATAATGTTCACAATATGGGACATGCAGGGTCATCATTTATCACGATATTGCTAAAATATAGCCATATTGTGCATCCCTTACTTCAATACTAAAATATCTGCATTCTCTAACAAGGTAACCAGGTGGCCACAGCTACCTATAATTGCTGCATGTGTCTAATTGTTCATGTGTGGAAGTCCATGGAATTTTGGCACAGGGATCCCTGGCTGAAAAAAGTTGCATTAAATGGTAGAAATTGACCATTTTTGTTTCCATTAAACAGTTAACTCGGTTTAAAGCAAGTGTGTGATGATTTGACCACGCAGTTTGTACAGTGCTAACTGGTGCGTCTACTTCTTCACTTGTTAGCTACATTAACCTCTTAGAAAAGCTGCAGGTGAACAGTAGCTGTCTTGTCTGACTCATTACATCCGGGCTAAGAAGGAAATGGTGCTGAATCTGAGGTCTGCTTACTCTTACTCTTATCTCCATGCCTTCCTTACTTTTGCCTTAAATTCTGACTTTTCTTTGAGGGGAGTTGTTTAGGTGTACTTAGCTGGCAGTAACTTGGTTGAACAGCGGGCGTTGATTTAAGCATAGCTTTACAGGTTTGAAGAACAGATGTGGACGACTGGAGCACTGATGTACGTCGCTCTGGATAAGAGTGTCGGCTAACTGCCGTAAATGTAATGTAAATGTAAACTATTTCAATGCTCTATTTAATTCTCTCTCACTGCTGTCTGTAGTGTTTAGGTTCAGCAATGCTGCTCTCAGATCAGTGCAAAAAGGTTAGACCATACCTAAAGTTCACTCTCAACTTGTTTCCTGACCAGGAGCCATTTCAGATGTGTGGTGTCGTGGATAGCTGGAGGATTGAGGAGTGCTGTGCTGGGTCATGCTGCCATTCAACAAGGCAGTAAACCGCAAGCATGCGTCAGTAATTCGTCACTGATCCTGTAAACCAGTCGATCATTTGCGGCACGAGAGCATTCCCAGAGGATGACTGGAATGTGTGTGTGTGTGTGTGTGTGTGTGTGTGTGTGTGTTTGTTTTTAGTATGGTTTTATGACCTAGAATGTAAGGACCCACAGCATTCTGCACTTTACAAAAAGCTCCATGCTTAGGGTCAAAGTTTTATTACATATAAATATTTATAACAGTCCCTGTTTTAAAGAAACATCTAAAGGTAACCGGACTCTCTCAGTAGAAACCTCAAGACTCTGACAGTCCCAGAGCAGCCCATTGAGATAAGGATGCGCCCTGCATTCAGTCCCACTCCAGTCGTAGCTTAAAAAATACTTTTATAGTTTGTTTGTAATATGCTTATTTTATTACTGAACTTAGGTTCTAAACAACAGAATTATTGATATGCATTAGGTAAAAATATACCGTTAGAGTTGTGGTATCTAGGTATATACAGCTTAGCAAGCTTTTGGTTAGGCCTTCAGGCACTGCTTTGAAATCCTAGCACGTCAGAATAAACAACACCCTAATTAGGAAGGTGCCGAGGAATCAACCAATCATGTTTTTATCCAATCAAGTTCCTCTTTAGGGAAAACATGACTTTAGGCCTTCTGGAGGTTCCTCATATGTCACTGACTGAATACGAGTGACTGCTTTATGCCAGGACTCTTTACTGAAGGAGTCACTCTAGAAATGCTACACAGAGGGTAAAACACACATTATTATCGGTTCCAATCTTCAGATAACAAAAGGAATGTCTTTTACAAGCTTCAGATGTTAGTGTTTAATATAGACACGATATGGACAGAAATGTTCATGTGCAGCACTTTTACTTTAGTGCTAACAAACTAGTTAGCCTAGCTCTAATCGTTGTGGTTTGCCACTATATGTCTATAATTCAGCCAACAGCACTTGTGTGAAAATTTTATGATGAACAGACCAAAAAAGACTCTTTAAAGACTGCCTCTGTATGCACTTATATGCTACTATATTCTGTCCCTCTCTCTCTCTCTCTCTCTCTCTCTCTCTCTCTCTCTCTCTCTCTTTCAGTTCAAATTCAGTGTAGCTTTATTGGCGGGACTGTTTCAAGAACAATGTCGTAGTGTTCAATGTAACATTTAAAGCTGAACATTTTGTGAAACTGACAGTGATTATAGTGATATTGGTAATGACGATGGTAATCCCTGAACAAAAGTATGCAATAATTTAATTGAGAGATAAATTGTGTGAAATACAAATTAGCATATACCTGTAATAAAGTAGATACATGACTAACAATTATAATAATGAAAAGGAAAATGCTCGTGGGTCATTTGCACATATCTACTGACCCTATGTCCTGATACTATATGAGACAAGTTTGTGTGTGTCTGGGAGAAGTGAATAAAATAGAGTATCTCATTCTGTGGTTATGTAAGGCAGGTCAGGAGGCTTGTGATTTGGAGGTTTCGGCCTCATTTCATACACAGAAGCCTCTTGTTTGTGAGTTATAAACACGCTTCGCCGACAACCGCATCTGCTCCCGGCCAGAGATGCATTTTGTCTTCTCGTGTTTCACACGAATTTCTGATGGTTCGAAAACAAAATGTTCAGGAATGCACTGACTCCTATTGCCGTTCGTGTCCACGGCTTAAATTTAATGCTTCACGTTCAGCCAAGTTATTTAAGGAGTACAGCTTGGAGAACATAATCATATCCTTGGGACGAATGTTTCCAACAGAAGCATGCAGTTTGCTGAACTAATACAATTCATAAACTGTTACAGTACTATTTGCTAAACTTGGGAGGTAAAGACTAGATTAAATGAAATGAAAGGAAAACAGCTGCAGTTTACTGCAGATATTGGAAACTTTTCTTTTCTTGAAAAACTGTTCATAATCACCCATAGTTTTAATCACTTTTATTGTTTCAATCCTTTACTTAATATTTTTCTATTTTATTTCTTTTTTTCTTTTTTTTTTGTTTATTTGGTGCTACATTAATAAAGGAGACTATTTAGCCGTAGAAAAGAGATTAAAACAAATTATTTTGCATTTAAAGGCAAAGAAGGCATCCAGCCATATTCAGCCTGGGAAAAAACAGAATAAGTTTCATATTAAAACCAATAATATCACATTTGATAACACCCCGACCCCTCCCCAAAGTTTCAGCTAACTAAGAGTAACTCATCTAACTCAGACACCTTCTCAATTGTGTTTTATTTAGAAATGCGTCACAGAACGAGAGACTCACGTTAGGAGTCATTGTTTCGAAATGTCCACTTTTCTGTGCAGGCCATACATTCAGTATGGCTGAGGTCACAACCATCATCACAAATGTAGACGTATAACTTGCTTAAGTTTTTGAGACCAAGCAAAATACAGCGCAGACAGTCAGAATAGAGCTCAGTTATATATACACCTGCCTTTTATATTTACATACACTATATGGACAAAAGTACTGGGATGGATGACAATCACACCACCAGGGACTTAAATGACACTGCATTCATATCGATAAACTTTAATATGCCATTGGTTCCCCCTTTGCAGCTAGAACAGTTTCCACTCTTCTTGGAAGGCTTTCCACAAGATTTTGGAGTTTCTGTGGGAATTTGTGCCCATTCATTCTCTAGAGTATTTATAAGGTCAGACACTGATGTTGCATGGTGAAGGTCTGGCTCGCAATCTCTGTTCCAGTTCATCCCAAATTGTTGGATGGGGTTGAGGTCAGGGCTCTGTGCGGGCCAGTCAAGTTCTTCCACACTGAACTCATCCGACCATGTCTTTATGTAGCATGCTGGAACAGAAAAGGTTCTTTCCCAAACTGTGTCCACAAAGTTGGAAGCAAGGCAATGTCTAAAATGTCTTGGTTTGTTCAAGTATTGAAAGACGTAAGACGTATGTCCTAATATTTTTGTCTGTATAGTGTAAGTTGGATCATACCAATAAAAACTTGTGGGTGAAGTCGGTCAGGCTGCGCATACAATGCTTAAAATATGTAACCATTTATTAAAGGCATCACTTGCATATGTCAAATATGGCAAATGTGAATAACGATGAAGATTAACGAACAAAATGTTGTGCAGATTTCATTTCAAGCTCAATGCAAGCCCCCAAAGAAAGGCCTCCACTCCATTTCGTGTTAGTGTCTAGCTTTGCATGTCTGCTTCATTCTAACAAACTTTCCCCTATTTCTCAAGTAAACAAACCAGCGGGGCATCAATGAAAACGTTACGTCAGCATGGGCCTTCAGGAGAGATTCTTAAACTTCCAACACACTCATAAATGCCTCTGAAAAAACACATAAAACTCATAAAAGAGATTTAAATAGCTGGGTGCACTGAGGCAATACATCTCCCAAGTGCGTCTAAATGCTGACTTCCTCTAAGGAAAATGTGACGGGACGAAGGCCGCCTATAAAGAAAGAGACAGGGGCCACGGCCGTGACCTCTGACGTCAGAACAGTCTTCCCCAGTGAGCTTGCAACAGGATCAGTAAATGTTTATCCTCTGACATTAAGGCTTTGACAGACAGGGACCAAAGGAGACCTCATGGTTTAGAGGGCCATTCCTTAAACTCCTCACATCATGTGGAGACCACTGTCCACTTAGTCAGTCTACCTGAAGGTGGCTGCACTGATTTTGGATTATTAGCATCAGTGATGCTGAAGGACAGTCGTTGATTCAGAAGTATGGCACTACTTGAAAGTAAATGTGTTGGGAATGTTAAGCTAAATCACATACAGAACATTCACTAGAGGAATATGCATCAAGCTGGCCTTTGCTGACCTGAATGACTCAGAGGCCTGACGGTGAATCTTGTAACTGGAATATGGAAAACTCATTGCAAATACCACTTACTTACATATCATTAAGAGCTTAAGTTCTACCCCAATTATAGCCACCGTTCTCAATCAGCCTGAGGTAATGCTGGCTACACTAAAAATGTTTAATTGCTTACTTTAAAGCACTTGAAAGCAGATTTCAAGATATTACTTGTCTAATACTGTGATTAGACTGCCCATTTGTTTATCGAGAAGGAAGCATATGCCTTTGTAATTCTACAGTTGTTACACACTTGCGCACTGCAAATTTCAAACATGAATCTAATTTAAGTACTAATAGCAGATATCAAGACATTTTAAAGGGATTAATAGTTTTACCAGGAGGCAGTTTAAACCCTTGCCCTGGCCGAACCGAACCCAAGTAACAAACTAAAACAGTGGGAAAGCGTGAGATTCTCAGTTAGTCGTTTCATGACATTAGCATTTTAAAAGCAAAGTTGCAGAATCTGCCTCACGTCCAAATGACTTCATGCCAGGACAATAAAATGCGAAGAGTGTCCTGCCTTTTCGTTTAGGTGAGGATGACGAAGCAGTTTGGACAGAAAGCCATGAATGACCTGTTTCTCTTGCTCTGCAAGCTGCGTGCCCCCACATGAAGTGGAGCCAGTGGAGTTTTCTTTTATCTGATGGAGTGATTTTAAAGGAGCGCCCCTGGCCGTGTTTACAGCCGGCACTCAGTGGGCCGTGTGAGGCAGCCTGTGTTGTTCACTTGAACTCAACTAGGTTCTCTGGCTAATGATTAAACTGATCTCAGTCTGCAGAGCCAACACTGATCCTCAGGTATCAGAATATTAGTCTTGGAAACTAATGATAAATACAAATCAGAACCTTGTGTTTCACATGTGTTCTCTCTGTCTTTTTCCCTCCCTCTCTGGCTCACTCTCTCAGTCACAATGTCTCTTAGCTTCTCTCTCTTGCTCTTCCCCTGTTTCTCTATAGTATTATATTACTGTCTGTATGTCTTAAGTCTCTCTCTCCATACCTCCCTCTCTTCGTCTCTTTTCATGTTTCTTACTCACCCACTCTCTTCTCCCCATATCTTTTGCTCTCTTAATCCCACGTCTCTCCTCTCTCAATATCTTTCCATCTGTCTTCCTCTCTCTTCTCTCCATATCTCTTGCTCTCTCTCTCTCTCTCTCTCTCTCTTTCTTTCAAATAACACACGGTTCATTTACATTTACGGCATTGGTCCCTCTTGTTTGGCCCATTTTACACCAAGACACCAATATTTAACATTACTGGTAATGTGTGCAATGAGAAAAAACAACAAAACAAAACATTTAGGAAACTTTTTAAGCTGAGTCAGGACAACTGAACACAACGTTACGATCTAATTAACCATTAACCCCCATTAAACCTTCTCAGGCAGCACTAGACATGCCAACGAGGAGTCAAAAGTTTAAATGTCTAGTGGAATGAGACACTTACCATAATTATACTCAGCTTATCTTCTCTTTCTTCACAAACCCCTCCAAAACATCTATACTACCTTGAGCTCTGAGCAGAACAGACCAGTGTGCTCGTGTGTTTCCCTGTGCTTTATTATAGTCCGTTTCTGACCAATGGTCTTTCGACAAACCCCGCCTCCTACACTTGGATTGGCTGGTAGTATACAACCTCGTACTCTATGATTGGTTTATAGGATCCCAACCTGTGATTGGCAGGTCATTTGTACTAAACTAGTTAGAAAACAGATCAATTTGATTGTATTGTTGCATTAAATTATCATTATAATACCATTACAATCGTAAAAATTTTACATTATATTATTAAAAACTGTAAACATATAATGTGTATTATAATACAGTAAACCCCCGCTTTTCGCGGGGACTGAAAAATTATTAGTTTGGTTCTCAGGGAAAATCCGCGTGAGACTGAAATCGCGACCGCTGACCCGCGTATAAGTGGGGTTTACTGTACACAGATACACATACACACACACACATATATGTGATGTGTGTGTGTGTGTGTGTGTGTGTTTATGTATATGTATACATGTGTGTATATGTATACACATTTTTAGTTGAATCTGTTTTGTTTTAAATAAATCTATCTGTATGTTTGTCTATGTATTTATTGAGATCCTGAGATCTTGACTTGGAAAAACCAGAATCAGAAAACTGGATTTTTGATGAAGAATCCCCACTTACAATTTTAAAATTTAAAACAAGGCTTACCTTATTTAGCCTGTACTGGTTATCTACAGTAACTACCCATGAAACCTCTCCTCATGTACAGCATGCAAACAAAATGTTCTTTTTCCCTCTAGAATTAATTAGTGTTATTTCCTCTAGTATAAATTGGTAATAGGGAAAGTATTCAAAATTTCCATGCAATTCTGATGGTTCCAGCTGTTGTGTACTATGTTGGAAATCAGCCTGTAGCCCAGTTGAAACTGAGATAGTCCAGCTGAATCCACTTTAAATGAATGTCCCATTTGCATTAAACACAACCACAAACCGTTCGCACCCATCTACATGTCATGGACTGAAGTTGCTCCCCTGTAGGCAGTGAGAGGTGTTACGCTGCTATGCTATATGTTCAAAAGTGTGTAGACACCTGCTCATCTAGCGTTTCTTGTAAACTCAAGAGTGTTCACTTCTACCTGAGGTAACAGTCTTTACTCTTCTGGGAAGGCTTTGCACTAGATTACAATGGATCATAAATGCTCCGGTTTGGCCCCAATATATTAAATGGAAGTCCATCACTCGAGATAATGCCCTGCTGAGGGGCTTTATACCACTTTAGCCAGTGCTTGGCGTTGCTCATGGTGTTTTTTTCAGAATATGAATATACACTGTGGACAAAAGTGTTGCCCTCGCTTCCAGTGAAGGACATATGCCTCTAACTTTGTGGACACAGTTTGGGGAAGAACCTTTTCTATTCCAGCATGATTGTGTCCCAGTGCACAAAGCAAGCTCCATAAAGACATGGCTGGATGAGTTCGGTGTGGAAGAACTTGGTTGGCCCACTAAGAGTCCTGACCTCAACCCCATCCAACACCTTTGGGATAAAGAGATTACGAACCAGGCCTTCTCGTCCAATACCAGTGCCTGACCTCATAAATACTCTACAGAATTAATGAATGGGCACAAACCCGCCCAGAAACTCTCTCTCTCTCTCTCTCTCTCTCTCTCTCTCTCTGTCTCTCCATCTTATTTATTTATTCATTTTGTTTGTTTGTGTATATTATATTTTATATTTATTAATAAAATCTTGCTTTAATAGTCCTCTGCATTACAACCCACTTAAGTCAGTAAGACAATTGTAACCCCATTGTAATTCGATAAACTCGTTAAAAACAATGGTTTTGAGGAGTGAATAACCTGCAAAATGCTTCACTGAATTAACAGGACTGTGTTGCTTTTCTCTAAACGTAGTCTTTGTTTTTCTCTGACATGACCTTGGTGAGAGGCTGGCTGGGTACAGTTTGACAAAAACTCTCGAACTATCAGCCTCTTTCCATCATCTCTGCTGCTTCTTCAATCCACGGTGTTTTCAGGCAGTTTCTGAGTGGGCAGCGACATCTGCTGGATTGATTGGGTCCCGAACGACACGTATGAAAAAAAGCAAAAGTTTACACAGTTGACAGTGATGAATCATTTCAGTGTCTCACAATGAGTAATAAAATACATAATAGAAATGAGTAAAAAATACTTGGATACTGGTTGGATATTATTAAATGTTTATAATAATGTACATGTTCATTGTAAAGTACACGGTTCTGTATTGGTTTTTGCAATATCTTGACCTAGTTACCTTGCACAGTAAATCATAATAGCAAGTACTTTAGGTAATATTTAAAATTTGGGGGCCTTATAGTGCCCTTGAAATGAACCCATTAACCTAGCAAGACAGTAGCTGGTAATCAACTGGCTACTAGGTGCTGTCTTATTAAGCAGTAACTAGGCTGAACCAAGCAAATTACAGTATGTGAACAGTATTGGGACACATCTGTTTTTCACCGTTTGGTCTAGGCCACTTACTTCCAATCTTAATGCTTCAGCATAGCAAGACATTTTGGAAAACGCCATGCTTCCAACTTTGTGGACACAGTTTGGGGAAGAACCTTTTCTATTCCAGCATGACTGTGCCCCAGTGCACCAAGCGAGCTCCATAAAGACGTGGCTGGATGAGTTCAGTATGGAAAAACTTGACTTGCCCTCACAGAGCCCTGACCTCAACCCCATGCAACACTTTTGGGATGAACTAAATGGAGATTGCGAGCCAGGCCTTCTTCTCCAACATCAGCGTCTGACCTCATAAATGCTCTAAAGAATGAACGGGCACAAATTCCCACAGAAACTCCAAAATCTTGTGGAAAGCCTTCCAAGAAGAGTGGAAGCTGTTACGGCTGCCAAGGGGGGACCAACTCCATAATAAAGTCGATGTATTTGAATGCAATGTCATTAAAGACCCTGTTGGTGTAATGGTCTGGTGTCCCAATACTTTTGTCCATATAGTGTATTATATAGTGTTTCAGTGCTCAAGTCTGGTCTCAGTTGCAAAACCCAAAGACTTTTGTCTTGGTCTATGAAAAAGAAGATTTTTATACTAAAAGCAGTAAATATGCCATGTGTAACGCATTCCTTCATTATAAATGTGCCCTTTAAACCGCACACAAATGTCGAGTCTATTTTGCGCCTCTTGCTTCTCAAAGCATATTCAAAATATCCTCCTGTGACATTTAACTTGGGGGCACCTGGTGTAAAAAAAAGCATCACAGAACTTTTGTCTTTGCCACAATGCTCCGGGTATCACACAGGCAAGCACTAGACCTTATCTGTGTCATTTGATATTTTAAGTTTATTAGTGCTTAGTGTACTAATGAGCAGCCAGTTAAGTGTCAATTACTGGCTTGATTAGGCTTAATAAGACCATTACAAGTGCTCTGGAGAAATGTTTGGTTCTGTTGCTTGATTACCAGTTGCTGATTTGATAGTTATTGGCTCGATAACGTTTAGGAATAATGAATAATATAGTGAATAACATCCAAATAAAGGTGCTAATGTACCCTAATTACTGATTATTAATTCAATAGTGAGCAGCCAATTAGGGCTTACTGACCAAATTTCAATGCATTATAAGTCCTCCCCTGTACTAAAGTGTTATGGTGTTATTTTCACTTCTAAAATCAGAAACATATACATAGACATGTTTTCTATGACAGTTTGCAGTATCTTAACGTATTACATAAAAGGATGTTTTTCTTCGCAAAAACCGCAAAACACCACCAAGACCCCGACCACAACCATCACGACCATCATCACCACCACCATGAGCCCCATCAGAAGCACTATCACTACTTCCACCATCACTTTGACCCTCACCATCACCTCCAAGACCCCCACCACCACCATAACTCCAACACCATCATGATCCCCACTATCAAGACCCTCATCACCACCGTTGTAAAGAGTCTTTAAGTATCTCTACAATTAACCATTTCACACCAGATCACTCTGAATGGCTTACATCACAATGAAACACAATGTACTTAAAATGTGCTTAACCCTACCTTTAATTTACCCCTGAAAATACACCAACCCCCTTCATTTGAATAAAGTGGCCATTATTTTGTGAACCGATCCCTTAATTTTACCTTAAAAGTTGACTTAAGGCATGAGTGTGAAACCCCTTAGTCTTAGGCAAAAAATAAGGCATTAATTCAAGAGGTTCTAATATTTAAGGGGCAAATTTTAAACAGTAAGGGGGAAATTCTGTAGTTTTACCCCTTACCCAGCCTTAAACCGTGCACTTTCCCCCTTAATTTCCCTTCATTTCCTGGAAATTAAGGTCAAAATTGAGGCAATTTTAAGGAGTAAAATTAAGGGGTTTGGTTTCGTAGTGCAAGGCAAAGAATGTTGAGTGAATGACCAGCTTTTTTTAAAATGGTGTAATTCACCTTAATTAGACGCCGTTTCCATTTCCATCTCCGGTACAGAAGATGGAATAACTGTCCGAACAGTGAAATCGGGTCGGACCCTGTGTCTGTCAGCAGGAGGAGCTCTATGTCCACTTTCTCCAGATCATTTCGAGCCCATTGATTCTGGGCAGTGGTGGGTTGTCCATGCCGGGGCACAGCGGCTTTATAAAGGCATCAGAGAGGGAAATAAAGAGCAGGAGAGAGAGAAAGAGAGAGAGAGCTCGGAGAGCACCTCGCATTGCTCTACAATTGGACTGCACAGCTGAACGGGCGCTAGAGGGGTCGTCCTAACTCAGGTAAGTGGCTATTTAAATCACTTTTGGCTTTTTGCCATGTCGTTGGACGTTTTTGAACACTTCTCAATTGGAAGTCCCTCTGAATGCCTTCGCTTGACTCGGGCTGTAGAGGGGGGAAGACTGAAGCCCCCCTGGGATCAGACCATGTGCTTCATTGGAACTGAAAGCCCACTCCGTACTAGTCACATCGCGAGAAACGACCGAACTACCTCGTGCCTGCATTAATTTAGCCTGATTGGCTTCATGGCAGGAATGCTGATGAAGTCTGATTCTAATGCATGTGACCAAGTTGGGGTCTCTGGCTGTCTGTGTGTTTCTGGGAGACAAACCACAAACAGCTCATTGATAACTTCAGGATGCTTCATTCAGTTACTGGAGAAAAAAGAACATGTTTCCCTTTTTTATTATTAGAGACTAATCCATAGTTTGTTTGCAGCTAATGGTATGATCATTTGTTGACTGATTTTTTTCCCTTTTGGTCTCTCTTTTCATTGTGCATTTGTATGCATGGGTGCATTTTGAAAGTTAAAGGTCAGTTTCACAGACAGAGGTCAAGTTGAGACACAAAGGGCACTTTCCTGGGTGAAACAAGGCCAGTGCGGAGGAGTTTTACACTGAGAATCAATCCTAAATCATGGGGCTGGGACTGGGGCTGGGCAATTTGAACACATGTGTATCATGATATATCATTTATATTATATATTATACACACACACACACGTATATTATATATATATATATATATGCAAAAATAAATAATGTAGTAATTAAGGAAAGTATAAGCTTATACCCCATGTAAAGAAATAATGTGTGTAGAAATGTGTGTAGAAAGACTGTTTGCAACAGCACCAATATTGTAAATGGTAAATTATTTAAAATGGTTTGTGTATGTTTTAAACGGATGTTACTTCTGTTGAGTTTGTAAGAAATATGTAGACTGTTCATGTTTATTTTCTCTGAAAAATGTGATACTGTTATTCACTGTTTGAGGGGTGTGGGGTGGTGGTGGTGGTGGTCGGGGGGGGGGTGGTGGTCATATCATGATAGAACTTCACACCAGTGTTTACGTCCACATAATGTTCCAGGTGCAAACTACCTGTGAAACCTCAGGCTTTATTAAGATATAGTCCAATGCTCCACTGGCGGCCACTTTTTTTTTTTTTTTTTTGGTGCTTATTGTCCCTATCATAGCTTTCAGAGTAATGGCCTTTTTCATCGATGCTCTGTTGAACCTCGTTAAGTCCCTTAGCAATACTGCATCTGAGGTGACATATTTATAGGCTTGTATGAACACCAGAAAACTTTTGACCAATGTTGCTGAAAAATAATTGCCTGGACTCATTTAATACAATGACTTCACATTTCATGCAAGAAGGCTGTAACATACATTTAGTTAGGACAGCCTGAATGAGTCACTGCGGCTGTTTTCCATAAAGTATTTAAACACAATCTGCTAACTAGAAAAAAATAGCTATGGTAAAGCTCCAAAAGTATTACTAGTGGCATTCTACAAAAGCAGAAGCAGAATGCCACCCCTGCGCCCCTGTACTCTGGGACGCCTCAAGGCATTTGAGGTCAGTGAATAATTTGAGCATAATGTGCTCAGTTGTGGCCGGATGCTCATGGCTAATGTCAAGAGGAAATTTTTTGTGTGCCTCTTGAGTTGAATGCTCCTCTATAGCTTATATTATCCTCTACATATTCCTTTATACCAGGGGTCGGCAACCTTTGACACTCAAAGAGCCATTTCCACAAAAAAGAAAACACAGGGAGCCGCAGATCCTTTTTGAGTCTAAAATGAAGATAACACTGCATATATTGTTTTTTTCTTTTATGCTGTGTAACTAGGCTAGTGTGTTGCTTGTGAAATTTTATTTATTCAAAGAAAACATTTTGAACATTTAGAACACTGTAAAAAAACCACAAAAAATTAAACACATTGTATTTTAATGTTACAAGATTACAATAATCTTTGAATTTCAAACTACAATTGAAAATAAAAAGAATTAAAATAAAATACACAACACTAAAATGGCTGACAGCGTCAACTGACGTAATTTCATCAGGCTCAGAATCAGAATCTCAATTGCTTCTATTGGCCTATTGGAGCAGCAGCATGCTCTGTAAGAGACATATGGGTGTGGTGTAGGCACATGTACACGTATTTTTACATATTGTTGTTGTTTCATACTGTTGTACTTGAGAGACACCATTGGCCGGAATCAAATTCCTTGTATGTGTCGCTTACTTACTCGGACAATAAACGCGATTCTGATTCTGATTCTGCGACTGGCGCTATACGACGGGCTCTGGGTCCAAAGTCTACTGGACATTTGCTGTGTCTGCTGGCTGCAGCTTGGATGTCTGCCTGTGGTTGCAGGACTAAACGCTGAATACACTGCAGCAGCGGTCATATCAAGAAGCGTCTTGTGTGAAACTGGGCACTGTGTCAATTGACGCACGCGGCCGTTATAGGTATAGCCGGCTAGCCGCCATTCTAGTGTTAAATTATTATTTATTTTCCAAAGCCACAAGGAGTCGCAGCATAAGCATGAAAGAGCCGCATGCGGCTCCAGAGCCGCGGGTTGCCGACCCCTGCTTTCTAGTAATGCGTGAACACACCACACAGTGTGAATAGTGTGAACAGTCTTTATTTGCATTTAACCTATTCACCAAGTGCTTCAGCGGGCAGCCAGGAACACAGCACCCAGGGAGCAGTGTGTGATGATGCTACCTTGCTCAAGGGTACCTCAGTGGTGCCACTAGCAGTCCTGGGAATCAAACCCACAACCTTCTGATCACAGGGGCAACTCCCTAACCACTAGGCAACCAGAGACATATGAGTGATCTGACTGTCTACTGTCTATGGCTAACATTATGTTTGGGCTTTTCTAGCAAAGTGTGGATACTAGCCATCATGGAGTAGTATTTCTTTACATTGCAGGATGTTAAAAATGATTGGTAATGATTGGTGGAGAGCATACACAATGCAAAGTCTATGCCATTTGATCACTGTTGAAGCTTGCTAGCAATGTCAGTGCCAACTGTCAGTGACCAAGCCCTGATAGGTTACATTACTGCGCCACAAATACATTTACTACTAACAGGATAACAGCAACCATACACGCAGAGTAAAATTCACAGCTGTTTAACTGCAGTCAAGTCAAGTTTGTTTATATAGCACATTACCATACACATAAGGCCATTCAATGTACTTTACAGAACTATAATAAAAATAAATAAAATAGAATAAAGTAATGGAAGAAATAATATAAATAAAAGAACACATGGAATATTGATCAGAGAAAATTTAAAGATGAAATTGCAATAGAAGTCTAATACTTGACTTGGTTCGGGGCAGCTGGCGGCCCTGTAATCAAAAGGTTGTGGGTTTGAATCCCAGGACTTCTAGTGCCACCACTGATGTACCCTTGAACAAAGCACTATCCTCCCACTGCCCCTCAGGTGCTGTGCCACTGGCCCCTCAGGTACTGTGCTTCTGCTGTTGTCTGTAAAAATGGGCGAAAGTATGTAACACAAGCTAAAGTAGCCATCATCTTGAAGACTGAATGTTGTCTGTCCAGGTTTATAGACAGTCTGTCAAACAGAGGCAGAAACTACATAAGCAAGTCCTTTTGGGATTTGAAAAGGTATTTAATGATTAAGGTATGCAATTTACACAGCGCTAATTGATGTACATAAGCTCATTAGCTATATCAGCCTTGTGCTTCTAATGCAAAACTCAATAAACTTAGAACACAAACATGTCTTAGTTGATGGGTTTTTAGGGCAGATGGGGAAAACTGTGTATATTTTATATTTCAGCAAACGTACCACTTGATTTGTAGACTTTCTGCACCTGCTCTCTTTTTTTATCTCCCTGTAATCAAGCGTGCGTCTCGTCTCTCTCCCTCTCTCTCTCTCTCTCTCTCTCTCTCTCTCTCTCTCTCTCTTTACCTATCCACTCAAAGCCTCTATCTATAATCTGAGACATCCTCACAATGAGATCTCCAGTTGCAGTCTGTCACCTTGCCTTGCCTTTGCCTAATCGCGACACTTTTGCTCACTTGATTAATCCCCATCAACTCATCATTCGGTTGCATTTTCCTGGCAGATTAATTTGTTCTTCCTGTTATCCCTAAAGAAAGCGTATTTTTATGTATGCCGTGTAAAGGAATTTCAGTGAAATTTGCAAAAGCTTGCTGCCAGCTGTATGCTTGCAAGCTGCTTTATTTGTATCGTAGCGTATCTGATGTAATTGAAGGCAGTGCAAATATAAAGTATAAATTCATATCACCTTTAAATCACCTTCAGCTTTTGTCGCCCATGCCTCTTCAGACAGTAGGGGTGGATAGAATACTGGTTTAGAACAAAAGAAGGGTTGTCTAACACTGCTGTATTATACCTGTACATCATTGTGGATACGCAGAGCAACATGAACTTTACAACTTAATAAGATGATAATAATAATAATAATAATAATAATAATAATAATAATAATAATAATAATGCTGACCACTCTCCACTTGCCTGCTTTACCAGGGATGTACCAGGGATGATGTTCTTCAGCTCCTCACATCCTGCAACCCTACTGCATCACCACTTGATTCAATCCCATCACTCACTCTTTTGACCATATCTTTGGATCTTCCTAATATCACTCACATAATAAACAGCTCCATGGAAACAGGCCATGTTCCTACTGCCTTCAAATCAGCTGTTGTCACACTAATCCTAAAAAAGACCAAACTCAAAAGCACTGCCAACTACAGACCTGTATCTGTTCTCTGCTTTCTCTCCAAAGTTCTGGAGCATGCTGTGTACAACAATTCAATATATTTCTATTACAAAATAGCCAAAACTAATCCAGATTTAAAGCAGCACATTCTATATAAACTGTACTTTTGGCTGTCACTGAGGAGCTTCATGCAGGTAAAATAGCAAATTTTTCTAATTCTTCTAGATCTTTCTGCAGCTTTTGATACTGTCAACAATCAGATCTTCCTGGCGTCACTCAGCAAATTCGGAACCATTGATTCTGCTTGGTAGTGGTTTCTGTCCTACCTTGAGGATCACAATTACCACGTATCATGGAAAGGATACATGTCTACCCCACGGAGACTAAGCACTGGTGTTCTCCAAGACTCAGTGCTTGCCCCCCTTCTCTTTTCCTTATACACTTGTTGTCTTGGTTATATCTTCACACAGGTTCTTCTACCCCTGTAATGTTGATGACACCCAACTCATCCTTTCTCTTCCTTCCGGTGACTCTCAGATCTCAGCCTGGATCTCTGCATGACTCCACATGCAGAGATCTCTACATTTCTTCCTGGATGACAGCACATCACCTGAAGTCCCAGCAAAACAGAGCTCCTGTACATCTCAGGGAATGCATCCCCAAGACCTGACCTGATCATCGCTTTTGGAAATGCTGTCATCACTCCGACATCAAAAGCATGAAATCTAGGTGTTCTTTTTCATGAAAGGCTTTCGTTTCATTTCACATTAAGTCTCTCCTGCACTTGCAGGTGCCTTCTTTATAACATCAGGAAAATTCGTCCATTCCTCACCACTGACACCACCAGTCATTTGTCATCTCTAGACTGGACTACTTTAACTTGCTCCTGCCTGCCCACAAGACCTCTACAGATGATTCAGAATGCAGGAGCACATCTGGTTTTCAATACACCAAAATTCTAACATACCACTCCACTATTTCAAACCCTTCTCTGGCTTCCTGTGGGTGCTCACATTAGATTTAACACTCTAATGTTGGCCTACAAAGGCAAAAATGGTCCAGCTTCAGTGCTTAGAACATCAAGTACAGCCTGACTTGACCCATCTTTTCTCAAAGTTTGAAGATGTATATCAAGAGTTTTCTTGGCTCTGGCACCAAATAGATGGAACACACTTCCTCTGACCCCCAGTACTGATGAGACCCTCGCTGTTTGCAAACAGCGACTGAAGACAAACTTCTTCAGCGAGCACTTGGGATAACCACTGTATGTTCATGTAATAAACTGACAAATTAACACACACTTTACCCCCAAAAAAGTCTTCTGAGTGTGTGATCAGACAACCCTGGTGGAGTATTTATTAGACTCTGGTAGAATCTTAGTCTTTTAGGAGCTCTTAATTTTAACTCCAGGCTTACTAGTGTGAGGAACATGTTTTCTTGTCAACTACAAAGCCCAGATGTAAGTTACTCTGGTTAAGAATGTCGGCTAAAAACCATAATTGTAAATATGTGATGGGATCTGGGAAAACCCTGCACATGGTGGGATTTGACCTTTTTGAGATTTTGATAGCATCTGAAAGCCTGATTCAAACTCTTTTTAAATATGTTTTCATTATTTTCATACCTTGTCTCTACCAAATATTATAATTACCCAAAATCAGCTCACCAGTTGGATTTTTTGGGATGGAATTTTGAGGAAAAAACACTTTAAGGGATTCTAAATAGAATCAGAAAAGTAAAGTAGCAGAAGATAATGAAGATAATGATGTGAATCACTTGACTTTAGTAAAATATTAATTAGTCAATGTACATGTTTTAAAACAAAAAAGGTCACTTTGGCACCAAGCATCACACAACACTCATAAATTA